>CM043703.1:69068226-69290726 GCA_023935145.1 Bretschneidera sinensis | reverse complement strand
GATGATGATTTTCTTATTGTGCGCTCGGGTGTGAGCAAGGGGCAATAAGGCAGCGGAAAATGGATCTTGGATACCGGGTGCACTCATCACATGTGCCCTCACCGGAGTTAGTTCAAAAATTTCAAGGAAACCAATGATGAAAGAGTTTTCTTGGGGAATGATATTTCTTACCAAGTGAGGGGTGCGGGAGACATCCAGGTGAAGAAGTTTGATGGAATGACAAGGTTGCTGGAGAATGTGAGGTATCTCCCAGATTTGAGGAGGAATTTGATCTCATTTGGGCAGCTGGATTCCATGGGATACACATGCAAGATAGAGGGAGGAAAAATCAAAGTAGCCAAGGGATCTTTGGTAGTGATCAAAGTAGCAATGAAGGATGGACTCTATGAGATGATAAGAGACATGGAGATCAAGGATCAAATAGTAAGCTTGATGGCTGAGATGGCTGAGACAGCCCTTTGGCACACTCGCTTGGGACATATGAGCGAAGAGGGCCTACAAGTTCTCAGCAAGGATGACCTACTTGGTGGAAACAAAGTAGAAGAACTTGATTTCTACGAGTGTTGTGTTCTTGAGAAACAACACCGGGTCAACTTCAACACCGGAGTTCACAAGTCTAAGGGCATTCTTGACTACATTCATGCTGACCTTTGGGGACTAGCAAGGACACCAACACAGGGAGGTAACATTTTCTTTCTGTCTTTAACTGATGATTATTCAAGCAAAGTTTGGGTTTATTTGGTTAAAAATAAATCAGATGCTTTGAATAAATTAGTGGTGTGGAAAGGGCTGGTAAAGACTCAAATGGGTAGGGTAATTAAGGGGATAAGAACCGATAATGACTTAGAAATTTTTAGCCAAGAACTTGATCAATTCTGTAGGTTAAATAGGATTCTAAGACATAGAATGGTTGTGGAAACCCCTCAGCAAAGTGGAGTTGCTGAAAGGACGATTAAGACCCGTATAGAAAAGGTTAGGTGCATGTTAAATGGTTCCGGTTTACCTAGCTATTTTTGGGGGGAAGCTGTGTCTACTGCTGCATATTTGGTTAATAGATCACCCTCTAGAGCTTTAGAGCTCAAGACTCCCTAAGAGATGTGAAGTGGGATACCCCTTGAGTTGGACAACCTTAAAACTTTTGGATGTGCTGCGTATGCAGAACAAAAGGATGATAGACTTAGCCCAGGATCTAGAAAATATTTGTTTCTAGGATATGGGGAAGGGGCTAAGGGGTATAGGTTGTGGTCCTTAGAAAATAAAGGCATGAAACTCATAATAAGTAGGGATGTTATTTTTAATGAATTATTATTTCCCTACTTGGAGAAAACTAGCCCTGCAGGGGCTAGTGACCAAACCGGTCTGGAATTTGTGGAGCTTCGCATCAAGGAGAATTCGGTTCAGGTATAGCAAGGGAGGCAAGAGGGTTCGGACCAAGAAAAACCCATTAATGAAGGCCATGCTCAGGGCACTCATAAGAAGGTTGAACTGGAAGTTGATGATGACAGGAGTCGAAAGGACTATCAGCTCACAAGAGACCGGGAAAGAAGGCTGGTTGGACCACCTTCAAGATATTGGTTTGCGGATGCTGCGGATGCAGCAGCTCCTTGGACAGAAGGAGAGATAAGTGAACAAGAGACTTACATTAATGCCATGGGATGTAAGGATTCACCAAGATGGAAGCTAGCTATGGAGGAAGAAATTGATTCTTTGAAGGAGAACAACTTCTGGGAATTGGTGCACATTCCGGGAAAACAGAGAGTTGTGGATTGTAAGTGGATCTACAAAATCAAAAAAAGGAATACTCCAGGGAATGAAGTCCAAAATAAGGCTAGGCTGGTGGCGAATGGGTTCACAAGAAGAAAAGACATAGATTTCATAGAAACTTTCTCATCTGGACACAAGGAGGAGAAAATGGTGAGTATCGTCATCTATGTCATTGATGTACTGTTGGTTCAGAACAGAAGGAAGAGAATGGAAAGGTTTACATCTCAACTCAGTAAGGAGTTCGAGAGGAAGGATCTCATCCTTACACAAAGATCCTTGGGATGTGTATAATCTAAGAAACTGAGAGAAACTGGTTAAGGGTTTCTTGGGCAATGGGTGTTCTCAGCAGATTTGTGAGTAATCTCGAAAAGAAGCATTGGCTTGGGATGAAGTGGTTGCTGAGGTATTTGAAGGCTCGGTTGCAGCCGGTGGTAATACTCTCAACAACAGAGGTAGAATACATAGTGGCTTCGAAAGCCATAAAGGAGTCTATGTTGTGCAAAGGATTATTAGACGAGTGGATGGTCCTAAAAGAGTAGGTGGTGGTGTCTTCGGATATCCAAAGTGTGTGGCACTTGTGGAGGAATTTGGTGTTCCATGAGAGGGCAGCATATGGATGTTTGGTATCATTACATTCCGAAAAATGGTACGAAAGGATGCATTCATGATGATAAGAAGGCCACAGAGGAAAGTCCTGCAGATTTAGGCACCAAGGTTCTACCTCTAAGAAGGTCCAATCATTGCCTTGGACTTCTTAGGAATGGAGTCAATTGATTGATGACTCAAGATGAGTTTGGATCCTGAAGTTCTCTGCACAATGGTTCAGGTTTAAATGCTTAGACAAAGGTAGAGATTGTTGATATTTGTCTAAGGTTTAAACATGGTTTAAACAAGGTTAATGTCTTAACCAAGGTTGGAAGAATAAATTTCAGCATGTTAAAGAAATGCACACAAGTGTGCGCGGCACCTTGGAGCAAGGCAAAGGTAGGTTCACTGGTGTGTGCGCCTAAGCACACAAGCTGGAAAGTATGTGCATAAGGTCAGGCCGCAGCCCAACTTTGTCCAGGCCATAGTGTACAGCATGGAGGAATGCTGGAGGAAGGCCAGGCCGCAGCGCACAGAAGGACAGCAAGTGTGCCCTGTTTCAGACCGCACCCTGAAGGCACACCAAGGTTATTTTTTCAGCCTTATGTTGAGTGTGTGGATGCAAGATCAAAATGCATTGCTTGACTAAAGAATGATCAAAGGCCATGGTTGAGTGGTCATCAAGATCTAAGGGTGGAGATTGACTCTCAAGATTGGACAAGAAGTTGGTGCACTATATAAAGGGTTACCTAGCTTCATTCTCAACAAGAATGTGATATAATGTAACTTGTGAGACATGTGTGTGAATGAGAGAATTGTGTGAGAGTGCAAAGATATAGACATACAAGAGGGACTCATTGTAGAGAGGCTGGTTGTAAAGAAGAGAGAGTAGTATAGATAGAGAGCATTGTAATAGTTCTTATCTTTTCATCTTCTCTTCTTGGTTTTTTCAAGAACTTAGGTTTCTTGGAGAGGTTGCTGTAATTGTAAAGAACCATTGATTTAGTGCAGAGGGTTCAGAGGAACTCACGGGGATGTAGGCTATTGCCTAACGTCGATAACAAATCGTTTGTCTTCTTTCTTTCTTTGATTTTTGTTCCTGTTTTCGATTCCAAATCTTTACAAGTCATTCTAGACTTGGGTGTTTAGAAGATCACCACCTGGGCATCTTGTCAAGGTGATTTCCAACATTACCCAATTTGCACTTCAAGATTCTTTATAGTGGCTACCATGTTGCTACAATGAGTCTCAATGTTGTCTAACTGTGAATCATTCTTTTTAAACCTTGTTTTTGTCTCATCAACAAAGGAAACCATGACATCCTCAAGTGACATCTTCTTCTCACTTGGTTGATTAACAAATCCTGGAGGAGGTTGCAGCACATTTTTTCTATTTCCATAAAACAAATTCCCATGATTTCGAAGCCCTGGATGGTAGTAATTTGGCATAGGATTACCACAATAGTTGTAGTTCCGATTGTTGATGTATTGAACTTGTTTTTGACTTGATTTATTACTTTTATCTGTCATACTTGGGACTACAACATATTCTCTACTTTGCGGTATTCCTTGTGTTGTCAAAGCTAAAGCTGAAATTTGATAAGATAGAGAAGCAACTTGAGCTGAAAGGGTTGCTAACGGATCCAATTCATGAATTCCAGCAACTTTCCTAACCATGGTTCTTTCAGTTAGCCATTGATAGTTATTTGTGGCCATTTCTTCCAAAAGAGAAGTAGCACCTTCAGCTGTCTTTGACATCAAAGTTCCACCAGACGCAGCATCAACTATGGTCCTAGTTTGCCCATTTAACCCATTGTAGAACATATAAACTTGCAACCAGTCCGGCAATCTGTGTTGAGGGCAACGTCGAATCAAATCTTTATACCTTTCCCATGCTTCATAGAGTGACTCGAAATCATTTTGCTTGAATTGACCAATCTCACTCCTGAGTTGAGCTGTTTTTGTAGGTGGGAAGAATTTAGCAAGAAACTTTTCAGCCATTTCATGCCAGCTAGTGACACTTCCCAGTTGTAGAGCTTGTAGCCAACCTCTTGCCTTGTCCTTTAAGGAAAAGGAAACAATCTCAGTCTAATGGTGTCTTCAGTAACACCATTAATCTTTACAGTGTGGAAAATCTCCAAGAATATCGCCAAATGAATATTGGGATCATCCAGTGGTGATCCACTAAACTAGGCTTGTTGCACTATGCTGATTAAGGCCGGTTTGAGCTCAAAATTGTTGGCATGAATGAGTTGACGTCTTATACCCGAGTAGTTATCATTCACAACTGGCTGTACATAATCCTTCGAGGTGCATGGTTGTGCATCATGTTGTTTGTCAACCATGGCTAGTACTTGATTTTTTCTTTGTGATCTAAAGGTTCTTTCAATCTCTCAATCAAAAGAGGTAATGTCACGATATCTAGCACGGCGCATGCAACGTCAAAAACACACCCGTAGAACCAAATAATAATAATAATAATAATAATAATAATTCTAAATTAAAACCAAGATTGCTTTGTATCAATATTGGCAAAAATAAGAAGAAATCAATCCTCAACAATGGCGCCAAAAACTTGATCGGTGCAAAACTGCAAGTGCATAGTATCGTAGTTTTATAGTAAAGTGATAAGAAGAGTATTGTCCTAAAGGATTGGCAACTTACTTATGAGAAGTACCAAAATTATACTAATCCTGATTTTATTTAACAAAAATCTCTTTTTGTTGTTTGTAATTGCAAAATTTAAATGAAATTAATTCAAAGGAAATAATCAATGAAAAAGAAAGCTGTTTTTCGAATATCAAATTAATATGAGAAAGAACATTTATGAAACCAATTTCACTTAATTCCTCACTATGCTTAACTTATATAACTAATTAAAATTAATCCTTTCTATTTGTTAGCAAAATCTCCAACTTATCCAAAAGCCTCTTTCGACAATCAATTGGAAATATTCTTGTTCATCATTCTACACAAGAGTACACAAATTAATAAAACAAGAAAGCATTAAGACCAACGATTTTTTTAGACTACATAGGTTCACATAAGTCTTTCGATCTCTATATTTACCTATGCTGAAATATCAAAGTTCTATCCTGTAATTCCTTCTTTCGACAGCAAATCACAAGATCAAGATCATCTAATTAATGGCTAGTCAATTAGAAGCAATACTTTCAAAATAAATAAGCCAAACATGGAAGATAATTACTGTAAATCAGCATAGAAAAGCAAGTATAGTTTGAAATTAAATTACATCATTTTCCTAGAATAAATAAAGTTTAGCTCATGCTGAAAATCAAATTTAACAACAACGAATTCACCATAATTCCGTAAATCAGTGTGCGTTCAGCTGCTACTGCTGTGGAGGACTGTTGTGCAATGAATCAGCTGCTGGAACCAGCAAGGAGGCTGCTGCAATCAGCACTAGTGTGGAGGGGAGAGGTAGTTGTGGGCTGTGAGGAAGTGCTGAAGATGACAACTGCTGGTTACGGCAAGGAGGCGAGCAGGGGGCTGCTGTGCGATCAGCTACTGTAGGCAGCAGCAGGTGGTGCCGGATGAGGAGGAGACGAGGGAGGTTGCTGTGTGATCACTCTAGGGTTTTGTCTACAGGGCTGTAGGCTGCCTCCAATTAGGGTTTCTCTCTTTCCTTTATATTGGCTCTTAGTCTTTAAAATTTCCTTTTTGATAGGCTCCAAAGTCTTTAATTAAAATTTCCTTTTTGATAGGAGAAAGAGTCCCTTGACGATAGGACACTAAAATTTGGATCTTTTCTTTCTTCTAAACTTCCTTTTCCAGCCGTGCAAATCCCAAAAAAATTGGAATTTAATAGCTTCTTCATGTCTGCCACGTTGAAATCATGCACAGCCTGACCTTTGTCTACTAAAACTGCCATAATGTTCTCTAAAAAAATTATATTTATGAGTCGTAAAATTCTACAGAAAATAGACTTTCGTATCTTTCCAAGCATATATGGTTCATCTCCTGGTGCTTCCTGAATCAATACAGCTTAATCCGCAAAAATGACTGATCTGTACGGGCAATTTTGGTAATTTAGTGAAGCTCTTTTTCACCCTTTGCTAGTGACAGCATGACTTAGCAAAATGCTCAATTTATCTTTAATAGTCTAGAAATGATTGATTTTGTTGCCTTCCTCTGGGGAAACCTAAAAACATGTAAAACACTACAAAAGATCAAATTGTAATAGGTCTAAAGGATTAACATATGCAAATTAAGGGACTTGAATGTGTGACATTCAGCGCTTATCAATATCGTTGATTTCTAAGGGGATAATTTGGCATATCCTTTAAAATTAGAAATCTTTTCTTCAGTAACCCAATGGACCGTTCAACCACATAGCGAACATATGAATGCCTTTGATTAAATAACTCTTCTTTCCCCCTTGGTCATCCCTTATTTTGAAAGTCGCGTGCCCGATATCGTTACCCACGATATAGTGCTAAAAACCTCGGAATATTTGGATATCCAGCATCTAAACATAATATTGATCCACACAAACAAAGAACATATAAAAACTACTTATTAGTATCACTTGTTTTTTCCTAAATAATATATCAATCAAATTAGATACGCATTAATTTATTATTTTTTGCAATTAATGGTAAAAAAGGCATACCACTAGTTGGCATTAGAAAATCGGTGATTGTGGTTACGTTTAAGAAAACTTTTGTGTCATAAGCCATTCCTTACCATCCAACACACACACATAGATGAATAACATGTCATGTGAGCAAACTACCATTACATTTTATGTCACATCAGTTTTTCTTCCTCGAAAAGGAGTTTGTTTGTTTACAAGATCCCAAACAAATATTTGTGTTCCATCAATGGCTCCAATACAATCCTTCTGAGAAATAAAAATAATAATAACATTCTTATAAGAAAAATTAACCGCTGATATGATATAATATTTACTTCACTTCAATTAACATCGACGAGTAAATTTATAAGGTGTTAGCATGTTTATGTACCTTAAAATAAGGATACCAATTAAGATTTCAAGAGATTTCTGGTTGAATTTCACCTTGGTTCCTGGGATGAATAATTTGAGTTCTAAGTCTGCACATAACTCTCAAGACTTTGTTAAACCACTCAGAAACTGTCTGTGTTGAGTGTTGAAATCTATTTGCCACAATTTGTTTCTTGTATTGTGGCAAATTATAAATAAAAACATTGCAACTATATTTTCTTCTACACTGACAATATTTTCATCTTTCAAGAATCTCTCATTTCTCAACCTTTCACACAGTCGCAAAAATACATTTGGTTCCATGCGAAAGTTATCATGCCACACTGTTGGATTTCCTACTAAAACTTCAATTATGTACATTTTACATGATAACATTGAATTTTTGCATGGAACCTTATGCATGTATCTATTGTAACATTCTCTCAAATAGTTGAAAAGTACAAACTGTCCAACTTTATCTTATAAGTCAACTGAAATATCTGAACTATAATCAACACTCATTTCTCTTTGCATACATGAAAAATATCAAAACAAAAATATAGAACAATTAATTACAATTAACAAACCAAACTCATAGCATCAGATAATAAATAAGCGTTAAGCATAGTCCAAGCACAAGTCATTAGCATAAAATAATGAAGGGCAAATATACTATCCATAGTACAAACCAAAACACACACCATGAAATACTTATCCATAGTCAAACCAAAACACAACATAAAATTACAATCCATAACCAAATTCAAATTTCAAAAAAACATGAACTACGCACCCTTAATCCTCTCCAAGACCATCTATCCAATCCTTTCGCCTCGCATCTCCTAATTTCATAAAAGATCATTTGTATTCTAAAGTTGTGAACTTCTCAATCGCCTTGTTATACGAGGCTTTGGAGACACCATTCATACTGTCTAACATATTAATGCACGCTTCAATTGAATAAGATTTAGAAACATAACTAGATGCATTGCAACTTTAGGACTTATGCATCTCAACTTTTGCCCTAGAAACAACTTCCCTTGCTTCTAAACTAGATGCCCACTTTTATGGAAAACTGTCAACTTATTCAATCTTGGAACCTTCTTCGAATGATGCTCAGTTTGAATGTTACTAGTCTGAGGCCTTTTACCATATTTTTTCTCGTCATCACCTTTATTTTCCATATCATCATTAAATTATATGAATCTAGAACTGAATTTCCAATAAAATTGAAAAAATAAATAGAAATTTGTGTTAACTTATACCTTAATAAAGTTTTCCCATACATGTCTTGGAGCTGAAACACTGTAATCATCTCCAACCCTAATCCGTTTAGTTCTAGCGTGCCCAAGTACTTCAAAGAACATCCGATGTTTAGTATGTAACCAAATGAATTTACCCTTCAAGTTGTCGATACCGTAATTTTCCCCAATTTGTTTAGATAGCTCATTATCAATTTCTAACCACACATCTTTATTAAATGTAGATCCCTGCAATAATCAAACTCTCACATTCTCTTCTAAAATTTGGATAAATGCAAACTCATCTTGTCCTGGACCTCCCATCTAATGAAAGTCAACCAATAAAAAAAAATTTAGAACATAGTTGAGGGATAAATTACTCATTACCTAGCTTCCTTTTGTTCATTATTCACTATTTTCCTACTACTTTACCATGCTAATCTTAAACTATTTTTTCATGATGTATGCAGGCTATCAAGCACCTAATGAAATACTAGTTTATAGCAAGTTCAAGAAGTACTATTATATATAGAAACAAGCATAGATGTTTTTTTAAAAAACTTTTTAAATAGGGATGCAGGCTTTTCAATCCCATTTCAATGTGCAGGTTAAATCAAGACTAAGAGAAAGAAAAAAAACAAATTTCAATCTCTTAAGCTTTATAGCAAAACAATAGTTAATAAAAACCCGGACATAAAATTTCATAGAGTAATTATCTTGAAGTTGAAGATTTCGCTCGATAGTGATTGTGAGGTTTCTATAATGAGTTAGGTTTACTCGTAGTTTACTTATTTAATGGATTAAGCCATCTTTTATTTAGATTGGTGATTGTAGTTGCCATTCTATCTTTTCTCTAAATTGGATTTCTATTGAAAATTTAACATATGCAACACATGAATGACTTGTGTGAATGGAGACTAAACTAAAGACATGTTTGAGAGAAAAGTATTACTTTCATAGACTACAAGAAGAATTTGGACAGTCTGTAAGAACTATTACCAGCTAGCGGTTTGACTGGATTAAGTGTTAGTAGTAGATAGTAGTAGTAAAGTGTACAATTAGTATGATTGTCCTGCCACCATTGATTTTGCACCTTACTAAATAGATTAAAATCAAACAGAACTAAAAAAAAAAAAAAGCAATAGGAGGACTAAAAGTCCCATGTATGAACATCAAAGCAATTCACAAAATGTTACAAAGGATGCAATGGGTTAAATTAAGAAGCAAAAAAGGAATTTTTTTTTGGAAAATGATGTGGGGTTTCAAGAAATGAACGCATACAAAATGAATAGAATTCTGTAGAGATCAAGTAAAGGCATGAACGCGTTAGATAGTGAATTACTATGGCAAGCAAAACATAAGCAACAAAAGAACCATCAAGGCAAACATGCACTAAGACAAAATGTGAACTTTCGGTGTAAACAAAAGCATAGCACAAATGTTAGATCAACACCAGACAACAGTATGTATAACTAACTATTCAAATCAAAGATAAACATGATGCATAAAGATGTACAACTAAAATGAATAGACAGGAGTGCCTGATGTTACAATCAAACCCCAAAAAAGGGTCTATTGTGATATCTTCTTTACTCTAACTAGTTTACAGTGAGGACAGAACACCTTGCCAAAAAAAAAAAAAAGCTTTCAAAACCTTTATATAGAAATGATCATAGGGATCCTTGGGTACCTTTTTCGCATATCTTCACCCCTTTTTTATCAAACCAATTTCTCTTAGAACCAACATTAGTGGTAAACAAATATATACACTAACCAACATTTATATTAGTGTGGATCCATGTTCAACCACAAACAGAACGCATTTAATTAATGCTATGTACATAAGCAGAGATATATCAATAATTTAACTAAACCCCCAAGGTCGGCAAGCGAAAGGGAAGATCCCAAGCAAGTACAATAAACACAAAACTAGTAAAGAAAAAAGGAATAAGAATTTATACTTGCCTCTTGAAGATGGAAAACTATAAGATCCTAAATCTACCACTAAAAACTCTTAAAATCTTACTAATTACATAGTATTTTCGAAACTAAAAAAATCTTTAAGAGTTTTTCCTCCCAAATTTAGCAAGCCTTAAGCTCGAATTTCCCAGAAATTGATTTCTAAAAAAATGGAGACTAAGGAACTGTTTAAGAAAATCGATTTCTAAAAAATCGATTTATAATACTCCCATTTAACAAGAAATTTAAACATCAACATAAAGTTCATAAACTTCAAATCAAATCTTTTTCTAAAAAATGGAGACTAAGGTCATGTTTAACAAAATTTAGAAAACAATTACTTTTAGACATTTCAATGACAATAGTTATGCTTTAAAAGAAAGACAAGTATACTTCAAAATGCTAATGCATGAAAAAAAAAACCTAAATATTCCAAAACAATGTATACTTAATGCTAAAAAGGATTTAATAGAAATCTTCATAATTAAGTGTACATAGGTCAAAATCTTGAATAAAAAAGATGGATACAAGTACACAATGGAATCAAGGAAGTACACGTTGTCAACACATAGTGCACTCTTAACGCGTAAGATATATGGTACAATATGCAAGACATGTATCTATTAGATTAAATGAACAATAAAACATAACTAAATCATATTCTTTCAGTACCAGTAAATATATACATATTAAGTTTGTTGCATCACTAGATCCATTCCTTCAATTGGTGAATCCCCTGAAATCGATTTCTAAAAATTTTTTTTTAGAATGCTCCTATAACTTGATTTTTATTTCAATTAGTGAATTCCTAGAGGAGTCAAGCTTTAACTCAATATTCATCACAACCAAATCATAATCAGTTATAAAACATATACAATCTAAACCACAAAGATCATCCTCCATATAAATATGTTTCTCACAAAACTTAATTAAGGGGAAGAAAGAGTAGTACCTGGGTAGAGTCTCTCACTAAAAAATTTGACTTAAAAATTAAGAGAGACGCACAGTAAAAATTAAGAAAAAAAATTGTTACATACGAGTTTCAAAAAATCTTGGACCTATTACTCAAACTTAGGTGTGCGGTGTGGTACGAAGATGGACATATAATAAGCGCGTTTTCACTATTTTCAACTTTTTTAGTTAAGAACGATGAATTTTTTTTTCTATTTTCAAAATGAAGGTTATTTTTAGTTTTGTTTTTTCAGAAAATAGTTTTTGTTTTTCATGGCCAACCACATTTTTAATATCTGTTTTCATTTTTATAGAAAATGAAAATAGAAAATGGTCCCGTTTTCTAAAACGAAACACACCCTTATGTTCTTGCTTTTTTAACCTCCACGAAACAATTGAAATGCTTCACTTAGTTAATTTTCACTTTGGGTTTTCTTATCCTTGGATTTAGAGCGCTTAAAAGTACACTTAGGCTGAGTGCTTAGGTAATCAAGCTCAAGATCAATGGCTTGGTCATAATCAAGGCTATCAAGATTCACATCCATATGAATCCAAAAATTGAGAAATGATTCATGTAAATCATTTTCCTCAGCGTAATCAGGTGGATTCTGGGTAGAAGTATGGTGAAGCAGTTGACTTGTTAAAGATAATTCCTAATAATTTATAGTTTTCACATCCTTGTTGAAGGAGATAATGTAGAAAACGCAGAGGAAATTTAAACATTTTCATTGATTCCTATAAACCCTTAATCACATTATGATTTATGTACAACATCAACAACATTCAAGGATATAAAAATTACCTTTTGATTTGTTGTGTTCTTGAATCCATGTAATTGTTGTGCCTGAATTCTACAGTATGCCCAAATTCTCCAAGATGCTTGAACCCAAATTATTGCATTCTTGAATCCACAACAATCACAAAAGTATGCGATCTCTAGAGAAACTTTACACAATGCAAAATTTTAAATAAGCATTTCTCTCTTTGTGAATAGAAAAGTCTAAAATCTCTTTGGAGAAACATGTGTATAGAATAATGTGCTAGCAAAAATCTGCACACTAATAAACTATTTATAGTGTTAGAGTTAGGAGCAACTAACCATTAATTACAAACTAAACCCCTGCAGTTATTTACTAATTATACATTACCTTTTTTGTGTGTTACCCTTTAGGTTCAAACTAATATGGTTGTAGGCTATAACTTTTATGTTATTGTAATTAGAACCCTTTCCAATTAATTAGAACACCTTTTGAATCTTCCTTTTGTAATAATTAATTAATTGAACATTAAATTAATTCATATGACTTCTAGAATCACGAGTGACACCTAGCAACATATCATGACTACCCAAATAATGTGAGTTTGGTTGTGAAACCTTGAACCTTTCTGTTATCAGGTACCAAGCAATTCAATCATTCCATCATGTAATATCTCGATTAAGCTAATTTGTGTATGGAATTACTGTCAAACCCTTAGCGTTAATACTATATGCCTAGATATCAAGAATATAATCCTTATGGTGAAATTAGAAACTCCTTTCTAATTCTTACCTTGCCTTGTCCAAGGAACTTTCCAAATTATGTCTTAGTATATCACATAGGACATTCTCTTATTTTACATAGGAGTGATAGATCCCTTATTGTACACTTACATACCTCAATATGAAACCTCTATACCCAATTACTACTAATTAATAATCCATGAATAAAACCATATTAAATAATATCAAAGTTTAATAAGTCGCATACAAGATAACCATGGTGCCTCAGGTCTAAGGATCACATACACAACTGTAACATAAGAACTACCTATTGAAGTCAAGTAAAAATCCTTTGGAGTTCTTAAATCGAGTCATGTTCAGTGAACTCATTCTCTAATGAGCACCTGCATACTTATTTTAGTGTTTATCATACAAGTGACATTAAGATTAGTCACCCTCTCAATTGAGAAAAAATAACATGTACCAATCTAATTGGATTACTAACATCTATTTAGAATCCTACGACCAGGAACACTTAAGAGAAAAACTTTCAAGAAGAGTAGGTCTCAAAATTATGATCTCATCATAATCCTATCTCAATTTCTCTTACTATATGGACTTAATCATGATAATATAATAAACAAATATTCATGATAAATTAATTTTCCATTAATTATAATAATAATTCAAATAATATTGTTTTACAAATAATATGCCTAGACATAAAATGTCATTTTCTTGTAGGGCATACTACTAATAATCTGCCACTTACACTAAATTCAATCGTTCGTGTATCTAATACCCATCTTCTTAATATAACGATATAATGTTGTTGTGTCAATGCTTTAGTTAATGGATTTGATGTATTCTCTACTGATGTAACCTTTTGTATGCTTGCATCTCCTCCAAAAATGATTACACTAATCAACTAGATGAGCTACTCAATGTGCTTAGATTTCTAATGAGACTTTAGTTCTTGGGTTTGAGCTACTGTACATTACTATCATAGTACAGGGTACTATGAATTCATTATTAGGAACAACACCAAGCTCGGTGATGAACATTTCATCTAAACCGTCTCTTTTGTAGCCCTAGATGCAATAATATACATTCAACCTCGATGGTGGAATCTCCAATTATAACTTGCTTACATCTCTTCCAGCTCACTATCCAAAATTCAAGGCGAACATTAATCCAAAAATGGACTTTCTATCATCCGCTTCAGATTAAAATTCTGAATATGTATTCCTTTCAAATTTCAAGTCACTTCCTCCATATGTGATGAACAAATATTTAGTTATTCTCAATTATTTAAGAATGTTCTTCACAACAACCCAGTGTTTCAAACCTGGATTAGACATCTGCTAGTAAGACTTATAGCATGACTAGTATCAGGCCTGGTACATAACATAACATACATAAGACTTCCTATCATCGAAGCATAGATGATTTGACTCATGTTCTCTCTCTCTCTCTCTTTTCAGGTGTCTTTGAGGACATATGCTTAAAAAGATGTACTTTATGCCGAAAAGGTAATAATCTTCCCTTGGAGTTTTCATGTTGAACCTTTCAACATTTTATCTATGTATATAGATTAGGACAAGCCAAAACCTTCTAGATCTATCTTTATAGACCTTTATTCCTAGAATATAAGATGGTTCTCCCAGAACTTTCATGGAGAAGTTTCTTGAAAGCAAGATTTTAACTGATTGTAACATACCTACATCATTTTCAATGAGTAGTATGCCATCAACATATAATATAAAAAAAATGTAAGTAATCTCTTACTAGTCTTCTTGTACACATATGGTTTATCTACATTTTTTTAGAACATCAAACATTTTGATTGCCTCATCAAATCGGTTGCTCCAGCTTCGGGAAGCTTGCTTTAATCAATAAATTGATCTTTAAAGTTTACATACTTTGTGGTCACTACCGTTGGATAAAAAACCCTCTGGCTGCTCCATGTATATATTTTCCTCTATGTTACCATTGAGGAAGGCGGTTTTAACATCCATTTGCCATATCTCATAATCATAGTATGCAACTATTGCGAGCAAGATCTTGATGGATTTAAGTATGACTACAAGAAAAAAGTTTCACCAAAGTCAACTCATTGTCTTTGTTTGTAACCTTTCACTACTAGCCTTGCCTTAAAGGTCTCTACCTTCCCATCGACACCTATCTTTCTTTTATAAACCCATTTTCAATTAATAGGTGCAATACCTTCAAGAAGGTCAACCAAGGTCAACGAAGGTCCAAACTTGGTTAGAATACATGGATTCTATTTCAAATTTCATGGCTTCAAGCCATTTTGCCGAATCAATGTCTGGCATTGCTTCATTGTAGTTCATAGGATCTTTATTCCCAAAAGGTGTACCTATATGTCACCCTTGATGAGATACTCATATATCTCTAGTGCTCTAGGTATCCTACATGATCTATGAGGAGGAAGTGTGGTAGGAGACTCAATTATAATAGGCTCTTCATGTTAATCCTTATTGATTTGTGGTTCTTGAGACACCTCTTACAATTCTATTTTACTCTCACTTCTCCTTTCTAGAATAAACTCTTTCTCCAAAAAGGTAAATTTTTTTAAGACAAACCCCATTTGCCCATTAGAGAGATAAAATTAATATCCCAAACTTTCTTTGGGATATCCCACAAATCTACAGTTATCAAACCTTCCATCTAACTTTTCTGCAACTAATCTTTTGACATATGAAGGGCAACCCCAGATGTTAACATGCTTAAGACTAGGTTTTCTACCATTTCACATCTTATATGGTGTCTTATGCATAGACTTAGAAGGAACTCTATTTAACAGGTATGCGGTAGTTTCTGGGGTATAATCTTAGAAGGAAATTAGAAGATCAGTGTAATTCATCATTGATCGTACCATATCCATTAAAGTACGATTTCTTCTTTCGGACACACCATTCATTTGAAGTGTTCCAAGAGGAGTCCATTATGAAAGAATCTCTTTCTCTTTGAGATGATCCAAAAACTCATTGATTAAGTATTCACCTCCTCGATCAGATCAAAGAACTTTGATACTTTTGTCAGTTTGCTTTTTCAATTCATACCTAAATTTCTGGAACTTTTCAAAGGATTTAGATTTTTACTTCATAAGATGCAGATCCTAACCTCGTATAGTTATTAGTGAAGGTAATAAAGTAAGAATAGCCTCCCCTAGCAATTGAGCTTATTGGCCCACAAACTTCTATGTGGATCAATCCTAATATGTCAACAACTCTTTCTCCATGTTCACTAAATAAAGTCTTAGTCATTTTACCCATGAGACAATAAACATTCACATGTTGGGTATGACTCGAAAGTCAATGAATCAAATTATCTATCTTTAGCCAACTTGATAATCATACTCTTGATATAACCTAGTTTGAGATGTCATACATATGAATGATTAATTTCATCTCTTTTCCTCTTATTACCTTGTTGATCAATATGCAATATATTACCATTCAATTAAAAAATATAAAGACCATTTATTAATGTGCTAGTATTAAATAACTTATTATTTAAAGAAAATAAATGTGAATTATTTTTAAAAGATAGTTCATACTTTTGTCTAAAATAGAAACTAAAATAATATTCCTAATCAAAACTAGTACAAAAAACAATCATTTAATTCCAAAATCTTTCCAGATGGTAAAGCTAAGTAATAAGTCTTTACGGCTAATGTAACAACACTTGCTCCATTTCCAAGGCGAAGGGTGACTTCTCCTTTGCTCAACTTCCCACTTCTTCTTAGTCTTTGCAAATTATTGCAAATGTGTGTTCTACATACGATATCTAATACCCAAGTAAAAGAATATTTTATTGACAAATTGATCTCAACAAGAAATAAACTAAACATGCTTTCTAAAATTTTTCCTTTTTAACTCGCAAGATACTCATTGCGGCTTCATTTTCAATGTCCATCTTTGCCACAATGGAAGCACTTGTCCATTTCTTTCTTGGCCTTTGAAAAACTATGGAATTCGGGCATCTTAGCCCTAAAGAAGTCCTTTGAGATCTGCAACCTTGCAATGGATCTGTACTCATCATACAACTCTTGAAAGTGAAGCAACATTGCATAAGTGCTTTCCATATTCTCATGCTGCTTTTGAAGCTCATTAGACATCGATGCTAGCATTTGGTATATAGCTTTCAAGTCATCTTCCTGCCACTTTTTGAAAGTAAAGGCCTCTTATTCCAGTGCATGTTCAGCAACACTTGTTGGAAGCAGTTGATCAAGAACATAGCCAATTTTCTCGGAACTTGAGAACTATTCTCAAGTTCTTCAGCTAGTCCAAGAAATTAGGCCTAATCAATCTATTGATAACAAGAATTCTAGATAGTGAGTTAAGGTTGGTCATTGTGATCTACAAGTCAACAACAACAGAAAATTAACATCCATTCGATTTTATTATCTACTAATAGATTTGGTCTTTAATCATATTAGTACTTCCCACTATTTATTTAGAATTCCATAATCCCCAGGTATGGAATTTAGATGACCCTGTTGGAATGTCTCCTAGTGGGGTTTAGGATCCCATTACTCATTTAAAATAGTCTCACATAATAGTTTCTTGGCTATATAATAAACCTTTAACAGGTAGATAACACTTATAAATTACATCTCATGTAATTCTCAATCATTCATTTGACCTCTAAAATATATCATCCTCATATAATAGTTTCTTGGACAATATATTCTAGTTAAGTCAGACCCACCATTTTCATAAGTGTAGGTGATTGACCAAATGAGCTCCCTCATATGATAGTTTCTTGGACTAACTAATTTCCTACCTTGTTATATCATATATTTAATAGGGCATCATAAATCTCTCATAATTTAAGTCCTATATATCTACAAAAAAATGTACTTAGAACAGTAGATCCCATATATCCCGATAATGGTGGAAGGCCACGATAAGAAAATCGTAACATCTCTACGTTACAACTTAATAGAGATTACTTTCATAAGGGAGTTTAATTGGTCTTTAGTCTAATCATTTAATTTATACATGCATCTATAGGTACCACTATTTTCTACTTGTTACCCATGCATCCGACTTATTACTTAAGGCCACTCTTATTGAAGAAGGAAGGATTTGGCGAGGGTGCGAATTAACATGAGCTTACTCGTGATTAAGTAAAGAATTAGAAGATTTTCTCTCAATCCGGTGATTTCATCTTTCTCCTCTATATAAGTCTAGTCAAGCTCTTCTTATGTCAAGTTGTTGGATGTAACTGATTTCGGTAGATTTATCTTATAGATTTGTCCATTACTGCGGTATTGTCATTGAGATATATTGTCGTTTCTTGATAATCTATAAGATAGGTCATGTGTGCTTGAATTGAAATCAATGAGTGATTTGTAGCAATTACATTAGAGTGTTAATGTGCTGTGATTGAATATTTTCCGATTGCTTGTTTGGGATGTGAAACTAGCAATCGAGATAAAACAATTTGAATCGAGATTGGAATAAGACAACAAACTTAGGAAGGATTCCCGGAACCTTGTTATTTCTCTATTGAATTCTTCATTATATTTACACAACTCTCTCACATCATTTCATTATCAAAACTCATATTCTTTCATTTGACTTTTATTGTTCGTGTTAAGGTTTACACTTTCCCTTGTAGTTCGCTTTTCCTCGTGGGATCGACACCTCATCTATACACAATAACCGCGTGTCAGTTTGAGCGTAATCAACTCCCAATTATTCTCATTGATTATACTCATCTCTTCATAATTCGTTTTGTTTAATTTACTTAATTGTTTTTATTTCAATTTTCTCTTCACCAATATTTTTATTAGAGTGTTTAGGATTTAATTTCAGAGTTTGTTTTAGTAATTTTAAGAAAGTAATTTAGGATTTAAACCACTGCAATTCCTTGAGAGATCGACCTCGAGAGTAAACTCATCACAATACTATTTGTGATTCATGCACTTACGAGCATTTAAAATTTGCACATCAGCACACCTTGTAGCAATACTGGCCCTTCTCGGTTATCAATATCATGTTCTACTGATCATATTCATACATTCTGATCTGACTGCACTTGGATGGAAACTAGTGAAACTTATGAAGTCTTATAAAAACCCTTTATTAGTAGTAATAAGGATCCAATGATGAGTGCACTTTTAATGTATTAGATAAGTGATTGTTGTCATCTGAGCACAAAGTAGGGATGATGGGTAAGGAGTTGCCATTTGACCTTGAAAGGGGTTAAATCCCTTGTAATTTGTCTACTTGAGAGATTTTGAGGCTTAAGGGATTTTGATACAAGAGAGTGAGAAATTAAAGCTCCCTCTCTTGTCTAAATTGAAGTCTAGCCCTTTGTGTTTTAAGAAAAATTATTCTAAACTTTAATCTAAGTATTATTACCATACATTAATAATAAAGCCAATCACACATTTTGCAATTCATATTCGCACAAGATGACACCCGAGCATTGTAATTAAAATGACATAGTAAAAGAAAATACATAAAATAAATGGTGCAGTAAAAGTAAATACATGAAAGTAAATACTTGAAAGTAAACATATGAAAGTAAATACTTGAAGGAAATGGTACTTTAAACAATGAAATGATCAAAACTACTTGTAAGGAATGGATTAAATCTAAGGAAATGGACTAAGCTATTTAAATTAGGTGGATTAAACATGGAGATTAAACTAAATGTGCGGCATGCATACGGATGCATACAAGTGACTGCCAAGTGTGTGCGGATGTGTTCTAAGTGTGTACAGATGAGTGTGGATGTATGCCAAGTGTGTGCAGGTGCATGTGGATACATACAGGTACATGGCAAGTTTGTGTGGGAGTGTGTGCTTGAAAGTGCAGGTGTGTGTGCACATGAGTGCGGGTGCAGATGGGTGTGTGAATGTGTGTGGGTTCGTGTAGGTGTGTGCACGTGTGTGTGGGTGCATGAAAAGTGTGTAGATGTGTGTAGGTGTGTGTGCACATGAGTGCAGGTGTGTACAGATACGTGCATATGTGTGCGAGTGCATGTAGATGCGGGTACGTGTGTGTTTGGAGTGAAGTGGACCAAAAAGGGGTCTTAATTCTATATTGACCAAAAAGGGGTCTTAGAAAAATGTAGAAAAAAGCACCAAACGTAGAAACTAAGCTAAGAAAAGGAACATCAATACTATCATAGGTTTAACATTGCATTTATGAAACTATTCACAAGCTAAGAAAAGAATAACATACATCTACTGAGCAAAAAGTAAATATTAAGATTGTAAAGTGTTGAGCGATTATCTACCTAAATTATTAAGAAAATAATTGAACTTGTTTTACTTGCAACTGCACAAGGTCTACAGTAGCATAGTGTGCAAGTGCGAGATCATCTCCACAGGGATTGGTGAATTTTGTTTTAGAACTAGTTTCACAATGTAAAAATCGATAGAAATAAATATTTAGTCTAGATTGATAACGATAAGAACATCACTACAAGATAAAAGGTTATTGCTGGTGTTTTTTTTTGCATATTGCGGCACTTTAAAGTGCCGGAATATGAATTTTCGGCCCTTTTTGCAAGTGCCAGATAAAGTGCCGGTATATGTGGTGTCGGAGCGCAAATACCGGCGCTTAAATAAAGTGCCGCAATGTGCTAATTTTTTTGGTGCTTGTAAGCGCCGAAATAAAGCACTTATTGATAACTTTGTGATAAGAGCCATAAAATGCATTATAATCGTACATATTTGTTAGCACTTTAGGGTTGATTTAGGTCTTAATTGCATTTTTATTCATTAACAACTCTAAAGTGGTATTTTTGGAGCATTAACTTTTTTCGGTGCATTTTTCAGGTATCTTGATTTAAAAGAGATAGAAGAGCTATCATCATTTTAAACACGAAGCTCCATTGAACACTCAAGCAAAAGAATGGTCGTGGAAGAGCCAAGATGAAGAGAAACTAAGAAAGGAGTTCACTAAGTTGCTGGAGTTTCCATACGAATCAACCATCTTTACAAATTAAACTGTATTGATGTAGGAAGAACCAGGAAGTGTGCCACATATTCTTAGAAAGATCTGGAAGTCTACTTTCTGGAGGATTTTACGGTTCATTAAAATCATTTTTCTAGAGAAAGTTATGGCGATTTTAGCGGACAGAGGTCATACCTCCTGGTTCAGCATCAGCCGCACCTCACAGCACCAAAATGAACAGAGAGGACAGAAACTCAAGGTTGCAGCGCCAGGATGTTGGCGCTGCAGCACTGGTAGCTGACACAAAGAAGGATTTTGATAGAAAGTTGGCGCTGCAGCGCCAGAATTAGGGTTTCTTTATGTCTTGGTGCTGCAGCGCTGGGATGTTGGCGCTGCAGCACCCCCGCGAATTTTGAATGTTATAAATTGAAACCCTAGCTGAACAAGAAGGGTATCTGGAAAAGAGGCGGAAAAGAGAAGAAAGAAAACAAAATTTGGAGGAGAGGAGACACGAAAGGAGGCTTGGAGACACTCCGGGAGGCTACGCATCAAGCTTTTAATCATTCTTCTCCGGTTTTGTATTCTTTTATTCTATCTATGTTGATGTTTTATAATATGAACATGGGTTGTTTGAATATGATTATGGAGTAGATATTTTTGTGTTAAGGATAGATGGATCCTAGACCTTTATCTTGAGTTGTTGTTTGGACAAGTAGAATATAATTTGTTTTTCAAAGAGTGTGTTTTATTGTTCTTAATGCTTTTTATTATTTTGGTCCCTTCTTGGGGCATGGTGATGTGTCGAATAGAGAAGCCATGTTTTTATGAATGATTGAACTAATAAATATGATATTGGATTGTTATCTATGCACAGGCCAGGGTAAAACATGCCAGGAATGAAATAGGAGTAACCGAATAGGGATCCTAGGAAGTTCATGTGATCCGTTTAAATCGTAACCGAATAGGGAGATTTAACTGAAAGGAATCCAAAAACACTTAATGCTTATTAATTTGAATTAATCTAGAATAGACTTGGAATACAGATATTCGAAGTTAATGATTCTTAAGATTGTGGTTAGACTTGGAATATGGATAACCAATTTATTGGGGATTCTACCATCTTGAAAAACGTATTAAACGAAACTTGTCCATTCAAAACGCTTGTCAATTATGGTTTAGGTGAAGTCGAGTCCTTAGCACGTTAGTTCATAAGAGTCTTCATTCCAAAGTTTGCAAGTCTTCCGTTATTTACTATTGCATTCTGTTTTTTTTTCTTTAGTTAATAGATAGTAAACTTTTCTCCAACAATTATTTGTTTGCTCAAATAACAGTAAGAGTCGAGTCATAATTTCTGTAGTATTTGCTCAGTCCTCGTTGGGAACGATATTTATTCATCATTTTATTACTTGAACGATTAGTGCACTTGCTAGTGTCTATTTCATCGCATCAAGTTTTTGGCGCCGTTGCCGGGGACTGAAATAAAATATTACATTTATTGTGATTCAACTTGTTAATTTGAGAGTTTTTTTTAATTTGGTTTTTAAGTCTATTTTGCAGGGCTTTCGATTCTAGTGCATGACACGTACTAGTGGAAGAATACTTGCAGAACCTAATCCAGAGATTGAGCGCACATTTCACTCTTTGAGAAGAGCAGCACCAGTAACAATTAATACAATGGCAGAAGGAAACAATGCAGAGGTGCAACGTGCACTGTGGGATTATGCCATGCCAAAGATGGATGGTGTTGAATCCAGCATTCGGCGACCACCTATACAAGCGAACAATTTTGAAATTAAGCCCGCCATCATCCAAATGATTCAGCATTCAGTACAATTTGGGGGCTTATCGCAAGAAGATCCGAATGTTCACTTGGCGAATTTCCTGGAAATTTGCGACACATTTAAGCATAATGGAGAATCGGAGGATGCAATTTGTTTAAGGCTTTTCCCATTTTCATTGAGGGATAAAGCAAAAAGCTGGTTGACTTCTTTGCCTGCCGGATCCATAAAAACATGGGCAGAATTGGCACATAAGTTTTTAGGGAAGTACTTCCCCCCTGCAAAAACTGCAAAGTTACGTAATGAAATTACTATGTTTTTGCAGGTTGATCGAGAGTCACTCTATGAGGCATGGGAGCGCTTTAAAGACCTGTTGAGAAGATGTCCTCATCACGAGTTGCCCACTTGGATGCAGGTACAAACTTTTTATAACGGTTTAACCAGTGCAACCCGAAATATAATTGATGCAGCTGTAGGTAGCACAATCATGAGAAAAACTCCAGAAGAGGCTCTTGAATTGCTAGAAGAGATGGCCACAAATTCTTATCAATGGCCAGTTGAAAGGCTACCTGTTAATAGAGCTTCAGGATTGCACAATATAGATGTTGTTACAGCTTTAACAGCACAAATGGAGGTTCTCACCAAGAAGATTGATGGACTTAATCCCAACTCACATACAATATGTGAATTATGTGGTGGTAGTGGCCATCACAGCAGTAGCTGTCAAGGTAATCAGTTTACATATAATTCATCTGCTGAACAAGCTAATTTTGTTTCAAATTTTCACAGGCAGAACAATCCGTATAGCAACACATATAATCCGGGATGGAGGAATCATCCAAACTTCTCGTGGAATCAAAGCAATGCAAAGCAACCTCATCCTGAATATACCCCTCAAGAAAAGAAGTCCAACTTGGAGGATATGATGGCCAAATTTTTAATTATAGCAGAAACAAGATTCCAAAATCAAGAAGCATCCATAAAAAATCTGGAAGTTCAAGTCGGTCAACTAGCCAACATAATTTCTGGACGTGCACAAGGTTCCCTCCCGAGCAACACAGAAAAGAATCCTAAGGAGGATGTCAAGGCCATAACACTAAGGAGCGGCACACAATTGGAAGAGCCACAACCTAAGGAACTTACTCAGCAAGTTGGCGAGAAAGAAGAGGCCACGCAAGAAGAACACGTTTCAGAAAAGAAGTCTACTGGTAAAGGTTTGATCGATTCTAACTCTGAAACTAAATATATGCCACCTCTTCCCTATCCTCAGAAATTTATGAAAGAAAAATTAGATAAGCAATTTTCAAAAGTTTTAGAGATTTTCAAGAAATTGTATATTAACATTCCATTTGCAGAGGCATTAGCACAGATGCCTAGTTACACTAAATTCTTAAAGAAAATTTTATCTAATAAACGGAAGCTCGAGGAACACGAAACGGTAATGTTAACTGAAGAGTGCAGCACTATACTGCAAAACAAGATACCTCCAAAATTAAAAGATCCAGGGAGTTTTACTATACCTTGCACATTAGGAAATTCATTTTTTGATAAAGCTTTATATGACCTTGGTGCAAGTATCAATCTTATGCCTCTTTCAATTTTCAGGAAACTTGGATTAGAAGAAATCAAAACAACAACAGTGTCATTGCAATTAGCTGATCGATCTATTAAGAGACCACGGGGAATTATAGAAGATGTACTGGTAAAGGTTGATAAATTTATATTCCCTGTAGACTTCATTGTTCTCGACATGGAAGAGAATCGTGAGGTACCTCTTATACTTGGACGTCCATTCCTTGCTACAGGGAGAGCCCTAATTGATGTACAACAAGGGAAATTGACTTTAAGAGTCAATGATGAGCAAGTAGTTTTTGATATGTATAAAATTATGAAATACCCTTCTAGTTTTTCTACTTCTTCTTGTTTTCAAGTGGATATTGTTGATAACCTCATTGAGGAGTTTCAGGAGAAAACATTAAATGAAGATACTTTGGAGGGATGCATCATGGAAACGAGAACTAATACCACTGAAAAACTCATCATCGAAGAAGAAGCAAGGAACTTGGAGTCTGAAATGGGAAAAGAAGTGCCAGAAGAACAAATAATAATAACTGAATTGAAAACTTTACTTGCTCATTTAAAATATGCTTATTTAGAGAAAAATATTTTCCCTGTAATAATATCTTCTTCGTTGACAGGTAAAATGGAAGAATGGTTGCTGGAAATCCTAAGAAGGCACATATTTCCGGGAAAGCTAAAATCTCGGTGGACTGGACTGTATACCATGATAAGTGTCTCACCTTTTGGTGTCGATGAGGTTCGACACGAGAAAAACAAGAAGACATTCAAGATTAACGGGCACAGATTGAAGCACTACATTACGGGGACTTTTGACCCTAAATTGTCCGCCACCGTTCTCCAAGAGCCATAAAATAGAAAGTCAAGCTAAAGACTATAAATTAGAACTACCATTTTGGGTCTTACTTTCTATTTTTTTTTTTCTTGCTTTTTGAAATTATTTGGGGTGTTTCAATTTTTTTTGTTGCTTAATTTATTTGTTATTTCAATTTTCATGGCCTTACGATGTGTATTTTTGATTTATTTTTCAGCTCTATGTGGAGCCATGACAGAAATTCAGCGTTGCAGCGCCAAAAAATTGGAGCTGCAGCGCCAAGGCCTTCAATTTCACGCATCAGCCCAGAAATCCAGCGCTGCAGCCTCACAAACTCAGCGCTGCAGCGCCAGGACCTAATCATTCAAAACCAATAATCCAGACAGGCCGCAAGCTGACATTTAAATGCACAGCCCTTCCACAGTTAGGGCACTCTAAAATTTAATTCCCCGCTGCTCTCCCTCTCCAGTACCACCATATCTCGATCATAGCAGTAATCATGAGGATGAGGACATTGACAAAGACGATTGATTCGACCTCCAACTAATCAGGGGAGTTCCTTTCTCTTGCTTTATAATTCAAATTCTATACATTGCGAACAACGTATTATTTAAGTTTGGGGATGGGAACTTTATCTGAATGTGTGCACTGCTTATGTTTCTAGTTATTTTTCTATTTGTGTTTTCTGAGTGCTTTCTGTTGTTTGATTTTGATTTTGCCAATGATGAGAAATAGATTGACTTGATTATAGCCATTGAAAATTTGAAAAATGTTGCGTTCGTCTGTGTCCTTGAATTTGTTGTTTGGATTTATTTTACATCAAACTCTTTGAACTCAATGAGCACTTACACCTAAGCACTTTGTTGTCTTGCTATTTCGGAGAGTGTTTATGTGAGCAGTGTAGTCTTGTGATCTCTTGGACTCTAGAACTTGTTTGAAGACCACTCGAGGCGAAATCCTAGGTAGTACAGTACCAAAGAAAGGATCCAGGCCATGTTTGGAAAGTTTGAGCCATTTTAGCCAACCCTTGATATGTGACTATCTTTATTGTTCCCCTTTTGAGCTTGGAGACATATTGTTTTGTCACCCAATCATATAACCTATTTCCCTTTCAAATATATATATATAAAAAAAAAATTTTATCTCCACCTTTCACCTATAAGCACATTGATTAATAATGGGACTATTCTCTTAAGTGGTGACAGAGGATTGAGCAAGAGGAAGCGGCTCTCCCTTGGCTATGATATGTGTTACATATTTCCTATCGAGAGAGACCAAGGAAAAGATCGAAGTCAAAAAGGTTTACCACATGAACTATTTGATAAAGTTGTATTCTGCCTATCACAGGCAGCTGACAAAGCTGTGTTTGATCGTCATATACATGCTATGCTATAGTTTCAGTAATGCACACGGAAACAAATACTAGTGCTACTATAGTACAAGCATACAAAAAAACAATAAAAAAATAAAAAAGAAGAAGAAGACGTGACAAGAGCAAAATTATTGGAAGTATTCCATGATAACTGAGGGAAAGTTTGAAATAAAATATTTATTGGTTGATGTGCTTAAGGTGATGTGAACCTCAAATCAATCTTTCACCATACCTTAACCTTAGCCAAAGTTATAAGCTGAATAAAGTCCTGGTGATCTCGGGTATTGTCATGGCCTACATTAGTGGAGAGTGGTGTGAAAAGTAAGCTTATGGACTTTGAAAGATTGGCATTATCCTACTTGCTTGCATAAACCGATCCGAGTGGCGAGACGATTAAGTTTATAATGGTGTTGCACACACACACGTTTGAAGAATTTGATGTAAGATAAAGCTAGCAATAAATTTGAAATTCTAGACATTGGCAGCATTTGGAAAGTTTTTTGTGCGTTATAATTTTTATGCAATCTTTGAGGCATGCTATATCAAATCTAATCAAACCATCTCGCACTCTTAGGATGTGTGTGCATAGAATTTTGTTCTAGTTTGCTCGAGGACTAGCAAAAACGTAAGTTTGGGGGTGTGATAACTCTGTGATAAGAGCCATAAAATGCATTATAATCGTATATATTTGTTAGCACTTTAGGGTTGATTTAGGTCTTAATTGCATTTTTATTCATTAACAACTCTAAAGTGGTATTTTTGGAGCATTAACTTATTTCGGTGCATTTTTCAGGTATCTTGATTTAAAAGAGATGGAAGAGCTATCATCATTTTAAACATGAAGCTCCATTGAACACTCAAGCAAAAGAATGGTCGTGGAAGAGCCAAGATGAAGAGAAACTAAGAAAGGAGTTTTCACTAAGTTGCTGGAGTTTCCATACGAATCAACCATCTTTACAAATTAAACTGTATTGATGTAGGAAGAACCAGGAAGTGTGCCACATATTCTTAGAAAGATCTGGAAGTCTACTTTCTGGAAGATTTTACGGTTCATTAAAATCATATTTCTAGAGAAAGTTATGGCGATTTTAGCGGACAGAGGTCATACCTCCTGGTTCAGCATCAGCCGCACCTCACAGCACCAAAATGCACAGAGAGGACAGAAACTCAAGGTTGCAGCGCCAAGATGTTGGTGTAGCTGACACAAAGAAGGATTTGGACAGAAAGTTTGCGCTGCAGCGCCAGAAAGTTGGAGCTGCAGCGCCAGAATTAGGGTTTCTTTATGTCTTGGTGCTGCAGCGCTGGGATGTTGGCGCTGCAGCACCAGCCCGCGAATTTTGAATGTTATAAATTGAAACCCTAGCTGAACAAGAAGGGTATCTGGAAAAGGGGCAGAAAAGAGAAGAAAGAAAACAAAATTTGGAGGAGAGGAGACACAAAAGGAGGCTTGGAGACACTCCAGGAGGCTACGCATCAAGCTTTTAATCATTCTTCTCCGGTTTTGTATTCTTTTATTCTATCTATGTTGATGTTTTATAATATGAACATGGGTTGTTTGAACATGATTATGGAGTAGATATTTTTGTGTTAAGGATAGATGGATCCTAGACCTTTATCTTGAGTTGTTGTTTGGACAAGTAGAATATAATTTGTTTTTCAAAGAGTGTGTTTTATTGTTCTTAATGCTTTTTATTATTTTGATCCCTTCTTGGGGCATGGTGATGTGTCGAATAGAGAAGCCATGTTTTTATGAATGATTGAACTAATAAATATGATATTGGATTGTTATCTATGCACAGGCCAGGGTAAAACATGCTATGAATGAAATAGGAGTAACCGAATAGGGATCCTAGGAAGTTCATGTGGTCCGTTTAAATCGTAACCGAATAGGGAGATTTAACTGAAAGGAATCCAAAAACACTTAATGCTTCTTAATTTGAATTAATCTAGAATAGACCTGGAATACGGATATTCGAAGTTAATGATTCTTAAGATTGTGGTTAGACCTGGATATGGATAACCAATTTATTGGGGATTCTACCATCTTGAAAAACGTATTAAACGAAACTTGTCCATTCAAAACTCTTGTCAATTATGGTTTAGGTGAAGTCGAGTCCTTAGCATGTTAGTTCATAAGAGTCTTCATTCCAAAGTTTGCAAGTCTTCCGTTATTTACTATTGCATTCTGTTTTTTTTTCTTTAGTTAATAGATAGTAAACTTTTCTGCAACAATTATTCGTTTGCTCAAATAACAGTAAGAGTCGAGTCATAATTTCTGTAGTATTTGCTCAGTCCTCGTTGGGAACGATATTTATTCATCATTTTATTACTTGAACGATTATTGCACATGCTAGTGTCAATTTCATCGCATCACTTATATAGTGGCGCTTCTAAGCACCGGTATATGTCGGTCGAAGCACCGCTATATAAGTGCTTTAATTGTGTTTTTCACATTATTTTGGTTTAATATTGTACTATAAAATGAACCCTTTAATAAATAAAGTGTACCATAAAATTTCTTGTTCTTCAATATATAAAATGTACCATAAAATTTCAAAATCTTCTTCAATATATAAAATGTACCATCATTCATAAAAATTCTTTTAATCAGTGCAAAAGTCATCTCATGTACCAAAAAAAAAAAACATAGTTACAATCACACTTGACATCAATTAATTGGTCCTCTATTAACCAATTGTTGTAGTAATGACTTCAGCTCATCCATTTGGGATTACATACTGTTCATTTAATCATCGTGCTTAGCTATTATTTCTTGAATCTGATGCGCCTGCTGTTCAATCTGATGCGCATGTTGTTGATTGTTTTCTTTCATTTGTGCTCTCAGACTACTTATCTCTTCAGCATAAGCCCCATGGTATCCCATATCATTCCTTATTTGAGCTGAAAGTCCAAACACAGCAGAGGGTGTAACTCCAAAACCCTTACCTCTGACACGATCGGAACTCTCTTCACCCATAAGCTCGGTGAAGACTTCATTTTGTATTGCTAAATTATTGCTAGCATCAGAGGATCCTAAAGCTGCAACAAGTTTAGCTACACGAGCTTCAGCTGTCACCTACAATTATGAAATAATAAAGATTAAACTTCTTTAAATATTGAGCAGCTAATTGCAAGGAAATTTACATAAAACAATAGTTGTTTATCATATTTTGTAGAAAAACTGGCAGAATTTCCCATATTTTTCCATAAAACCTCATTCAAAAGAAAAACAAATATACAATCCAAACAATAATACAGACTAATTTTCAGCCATAATTGTAGAAATCAAATAACAGAAGACAGCCATAGCATTGTTCATATAACTCTAGATCTTATGACTTTGACCAATACTGCTTCCTGACAAGGGTTGAGACTTGAGACACCCCAACATTGTTTAAGCAATGTATTACTCTATGAAATGGATATAAACAAACAAACTGATAGATAAATAGATAAAAAGTGATATAGGACAAATACTCCCTCTAATTTAGTTCTACCCCTGTATGCAGGCATGCCAATGAGTTTAAAAGGAAATAGGAAAGAGGAAATGAAACAGAAAAAAAACAAGGAAAACACTAATGGGGTTCAAGAGTTGTGTAAACTAACAGGTGAAATATGTAGCCAACACTGGAAACCACTTCTATAACTACTTCTTTTTACTCACTAGGATCAAGTGAGAAACCAAATTATATTTCCTCTAGCCAATTCCACTGTTCTAATGGAAACTATAATATGTGTTTGAATTCATACACTTGACAGCTTTTAGTTCTATATATACCAAAAACTGTTTAAAAATCGTTTTCTAAACCATAAATCAAAACTGTTGATTGGCCAAACGTTACCTACTTCTCACTACTGGTTTTGTGCAACCTTAACATAGAAAAATCAGACACCCAGAAAAATTAATACTATGATTTTTCTGTTTTGCCATCATCAAATTACAGTATGCTTATGTTTATCACTAGTACTCGTAAATAGGAAAAGGGTTTCTCAATTTTAGTCCTCAAGGTAATATTAGAGTCTATAGATAAAGAAATCATGAATTAAATCAATTCCTTGATGATGAACAGTACATACTTGATTAAAAAAACATCCAATATAGACAAGGCTGCTGAAAGGTAAAAAACACATAAGATAAAAACATCGTGAGCAGAAAGATTCTCCCAAATCAATAATATGTTTTCATCAATCAAAGCTATTCATCCAAACAATAAATAAATTAAATTACTAGAAATTCAGTATCCACTATTCAAGAATGGAAACAATCAACACTCTGAAACTATCAATACATTACACATTAGCCTCCTGTTTTCAATATATAATTATTTTGCGAAAACCCCATTAGTCTCTTTAAAGTAGGAAACAAAAGTGAAGGAGAAGGATCTGAAGATGATTTCTCTTCATCAAAGCTCCGGAGCTAATGTGCAAATCCCGGGAACCCCTTTCTTGAAGATTGGCCGTTTTCAGGCCAGAGTTATAAGATATTAGAATCAATTTGAGTTAATAAATTAAAAGAAAAGATAGGAGGTGAATGATATTGAGTTCATGCACTCATTTTTCACCATAATGAAAAATATGTTGTATTTTTGTTGGAGGATGAAAAAAGAGATGTGCAGGTATGAATTAGTTTCTTGTATTTTTGTTGTTTACTCCTTTTAGAAACTGATGTTTATTTGGACAATTATACCCTTAACATGTTTTAGTGTTTTACTCTTGCAGCAAGAGAGGGATCATTTGTTGGCTGAAGTTGAAAATCTGGCTGCTAAATCTGATGGACAAGCACAGAAATTGCAAGATATCCATGCCCAGAAATTAAAGACACTTGAGGCACAGGTAACAACATGTTTAACTGAAATCCCCATTTCTTTTTTCATTAAAGAAAACAATGCCTCAAAAATTTATTTTGTCTTTAAAAGTCATCAAAATTTATGTCAAACAGATTTTAGATCTTAAGAAAAAGCAAGAGAACCAGGTTCAGATTATAAAGCAGAAACAAAAAAGTGGTGAAGCAGCAAAGCGATTGCAAGACGAAATTCAATTTATAAAGGCACAAAAGGTTAGTTCTCATGTTGCCCTTTAATATCTTTAGTTCTTTTGACTCTTTAACTGATTATTTCTACTATATGTGTTGCTAATTTATTTATTTACTTTTTCACCTGAGTTTTGTAAGTTCAATTATAGCAAAGGATAAAACAAGAGGCAGAACAATTTCGACAATGGAAAGCCTCTCGAGAGAAGGAACTGTTGCAGGTGCATAACTTATTCCCATGTTTTGAAAACAAACAACAAGCACACAAGAGGCTACTCCTAAAAAATATATTAGTCATCATCAAGCAAGAAAACAGAGGGAGGAAAGCCCACTGGCCACTACGAATGTACATACAATGTTTTTTTTTTTGTTTTTGTTGTTGGTGGCTATGGACTGTAGATAGAACAAGGAACTTTGGACCCTTACAAAGTATTCAAGGACAAGGAATCAAACTGAAAGAAATAAATAGAAGCAAAATCTACTCGACAGGATAAGTAATGACTGTCACTGTAGAAATAACATGTAAACAATGTTATCTTCGTTAGACATTTTGATTTTTTAGTGTGTGCAAGGGGTGAGAGATTGAAAATGGAAGAACAAAGGAAAAAAAGATTATTCATCTGTCATCTTAAATTAAGGAGGGAAAACAACAGCAACCAATGAATCTTACAAATAAGAGGTGAAACTAAAATGCCCGAGTCTATAACCATAAGAGACAGCACGGTAATGTAGATATTAATTTCAGCACTTGAAAAGATAGTTCCAGCCTCAAAAAGCTTCAAAAACACTTTTACAACCCCTTAAGGAATCGAACATTACAGAGAATGACAAAAAAGATTAGAAAAACACAAACATACAATATGTTCAGCACCAGTTCTACGCAGCACCAGTTCAAGGAAAGTAACCGAGTGAAAAAATAAAGAATTAATCATAAATTATTCATTTATTCTCACAAATAAAGAATGACAAGTAATTTTTATTAGGCACTAGTTAAGGGATTTAAGATTTTCTAATATAAAAATATCAACATGCTGAATTTATATTCTATCAAGTTTTATTTTCTCTAAAAAAAACATAACATTGCATTGGCATTTCTTCTTCTTTTACAACCACTATTCATTCAACAACTCACATTATCCCACCACTCCAAAAAGAAGAGAGAAGAAAGAACAAAGAAAATGAATTTGATTATCATTCAACGACTGACATGCTTCTTTATAAAAAAAACCAACTTCATCTTTAGTTTATAACTATTGAAAAAGAAAATTTATAATATTTGCATTGCTTCAAATAAGAATTGACTCTTATATATAGAAGTTACAATATGCAAATCAAAAATATTAGTAATTAAGATGAACACTAAACAAGGAAAAGATAATGAGATGTATTCCTTATCCTAAATGTGATTGGGGTTTGATCATTTATCTTCAAAATGGACAGTAAAAGATAAACTCAGCTTAACATTTGGCAACCATGACAAATAAACACAATTTTCATCTTTGATCAACCAACAAATGTACAGTAAACTTACCATAAATTGTCGTGATGTGTTATCAATAAAAGTCTTATCCTTATGTTTATGAGTTTCAGCAAAAAACTCTACGCGCCCGGGCTCATTCCCATATGTCATCTCCTACCATGTATGAAAAGAGTTCAAATTGTGACTCAATACACTACATCTCAGATGAAAGATTGGATGAATGAAGCAAATTAACTCACATATTCATTCTGTCTTCTAGCAAAACTCTTTGAACCAGATGTGTGAGGACATTGTTGTCTTTAACGCACCACTGTCCCTATAGTAGAATATTTCTACACCAATAATAAACCAATTGAATAATCAGTCATTATTAGAAAAATAGAAACAATGAGAATCCAAATGAACATAATTATCTTAAAACAACCTCACTCTGCTCAGAGAACCAGTAGTTCACCAGTTGCTTCCACTGGTCTTGATCTACTCCTTTCGGAACATCATTGCTCAAAACTTGTTGTTTTGTTTTGTTCCTCACGTGGTCCCTTTTAAGCAAATATCGGTAGTCCCTCCATTTTTTCCCTATCATCCTCAACAAAATGTTGTCTATCGCCTCAATCATAGGGTAATGGAACTTCCTCTACCACAAAGAAAGGAAATCGATGTCAAATTATTGTTGTTAGGGATTATGCATGTACAACACCACGAAAACAAATAAAACAAAAAAAAATTGGAGGCAATCAATGGTTATTACGTTGTTACTTACCCGAATCAATATAACAAGGTCCTTTTTGTAGCTAGAAGGGACCTTCATCCAATCCGTGTAATTGAGCAGACAAAGGTTCCCTCTCTTTGGAACCTTGCCCTTCCAGCTACTTAACATTTGGCCACCTTTCTTAATAGGTTGATGACGTGCATTGAAGTGGACCACAATTTTTTCCCCACGTTCAAGGGACCACAATTGTGAGGTTCTCAGGACATGTGTTTGCTTCCTCACCATCCCTTCATAATCTATACATTGAAAACATAAATTTTATAATTAGTATAACAATGTGGTATCAAACTAGTTATAGAGAGAATGTATTATAATACAAAAATTACCAATTATCTCATATTGTTCACTATCATTGTGATCACTTCCCGTTGTTATTGGATTGGTCTCAAAATCAGTTTGTGAGTCTTGATCATCATCAAGGTGATACTCATGCTTATGGCGAATATATTCTTGATGGTGTGAAGACTCAACTGCATACTGGTTTGACATGTTATCTCTACCTGAGGGAGGGATTTTTTTTGACCTATACATCTTGCAATCTGTATACATAAAAATGCAAGTTAAACTTAGTTTTCATATTCTTTTAACTATTGAAGAAGACAACTATGGGTACTTAGGTCTAAGGGTTAGAAGTTCAAGCCATAATAATGTTAGTAATTGAATAAATGGAGGAATAGTGGTCATAGAAAACAAATATGATTAACAGCATAGAATCTAATATATTCCAAAAGTTCTACCCATTAAAGCATGGAATCAAATAAATGCAAGAATGAAAAGGATAATTATCAAATAAATATTTTAATAATCATCCAAAAAGGAGAAAAAGGGAGTGGAAGAACAAAAATTACCTCATAAATGCAGCTTATATCTACTCTTTTGCCTACAAAGACTGGCTTGTGCACATAGAAAATAACAAAAGAAGTTCCATAATTGACTCCTTTTTTAGTTTCAATTATCACCACTTAACCATTGCAGGAAATAACCATGTTCAGTTGCTAGCAAACTGACCAAAATCGGCCACTCTTACTTCAATTTGTGTACTCGTAGCACCTTGGCCTTTAGGTTATAGGAAGACCATAATAGATTAATAAAAACTAAAAAAAAAATCAAATGAATCTATACCAACTACCACATAGAAATTTTAACAAATAGTATAGAGTTCAATTTCACAAACTTGAAGGAATAAACACAGCTCACACTCACTGAGGGAGTGGTTCTAGGGGAGGGAGAGACTTCATCACCATCTTCTCAACATCTAAATTTCAAAAAAAATATCTATTTCACAGAGTTTCCAAGAAATATGAGCTGCAAATTATGAGATAGAAGAAAAATAATGGCCTCTCTTAAAAGAGGAAGAAGGAGAAATTGACCTCATCTTTTACTTTGTTTATTTATATATTTAGACAACGAGAAAGGGGGAGAGAGAGATAGGCATAACTAACAATTAGTAACAAATACTTTGATATTTAAGACATCTACCAAAGGGAATGAGATGTTGGCTTACTTTGCAATCCTCTTGTGTAATCCAGAGGCATAACTAACAATTAGTAACAAATACTTTGATATTTAAGACATCTACCAAAGGGAACGAGATGTTGGCTTACTTTACAATCCTCTTGTGCTATCCGGAGGCATAACTAACAATTAGTAACAATTACTCTGATATTTAAGACATCTACTAAAGGGAACGAGATGTTGGCTTACTTTGCAATCCTCTTGTGCAATCCGGATTAATCTCCTGCAAACCAACATGGGAAACAAAGTGGTACAAAAGTTAAATACAATATTCTTACCAAAATATTCTGATCTTGCAAGCCAATAAACAACTCTATCCAATGTTCGAACTGCGCAATGCTATATTATCAGCAAAATTAAAATGCCTAACGTATATAAAGTAGAAAAAAAAAAACTGAATCAAACTCTCTTCAGTTCAAAGAAATTAAAATGCCTAACGTACCTTTGCAAAAAACTGAATCAAAGTCACTCTTGCTCTTCAAGTAACCTTTTGTTTTTCCCAGTTAGTAGTGTTGAAGGAGAGAAGCAGAGCTGACGGCGGTGGTGAAAGCAGAGAAGCAGAGCTGATGACAGCGGTGGAAAGTAGGGAAGCAGAGCTGGTGAGGAAGCAAAGTGTAGAGAACTGAAATTTAGGGGAAACAGTGCGGTGGACCGAAGAGAGCAGAAAGAAAATTTTGGGGGAAAAACAAATATTCGCGGCAAGCTTTTATATCTGAAATTTTTAGCATATTCCGGTGCTTTTAAGCGCCGAAATACTTAAATGAGCATATACCAGTGCTTTAAAGTGCCGGTATAAGAAATGGATTTCAAGCATATTCCGGTGTTTCAAAGCGCCGGTATATGCTCCAGACCCATTTCATATTCTGGCGCTTCAAAACGACGGAATATGAAAAGAAGCATATGCCGGCGCTTCAAAGTGTCGGTATATGAAAGGCACCCTATTCCAGTGCTTTAAAGCACCGGTATATGAAATGGGTTTCGAGCATATACCAGTGCTTAAAAGTGCCGGTATATGCTCGAAACCCATTTCATATTTTGGTGCTTTTGAAGCGCCGATATATGCAAAGGAGCATATTCTGGCACTTGCAAAGCTCTAGAATATGTAATAAGATTTGCATTTATTAGTGCTTTGAAGCGCCGTTATATGTTTTTTGAATATTACGGCGCTTAAAGAAAGCGCCACAAAAGAAGTGCCGGCGGTTATTATATTGCGGTGTTTTTCTGAAGCGCCGAAAGAAAGCGCCGGCATATGTCAATTAGCATGTAGTGACATAGGGCTTTGATATCCACCACTAATCATACTTTCCCAATAAGTAATGTGGCAATGCTCTAGCCCTACCATGAATACCTAATGGTTGTCAACCTAAGGGTTTGGTCCGCTCCTTGAGCTATCGATCTCCCCACGCAATGAGTTAGGCATGGTGTATACTCTAACTCTTTTCTCTCTTAAAGGATTCAACATAGTGTGTACTGAGTTGTTCCTTAAGAGAGCATAAGGTCTGTGGAAATCGACAACCACACGAGACCTAAGGCATGTTGTATACTCCCGGTTTCCCATGTTAATTAATCCAAGAATCAAGTGTGGATTTGTTTTGTTACTATTGTCAGACCCAAGACTCGGTCGTCTAAATTGATCTAACTAACTAATCTATTCCACATGCATACATTGATCAAACACACACATATGAGGAATTCAATAAAACAGAAATTAATCAATTAAAGCATCATAACATGGCTATTTGCAAATGCAACAATACTTATATATAGAAAAGCATAACTAGGGCTTCAATCAAGCCCTATTGAGAAGTTAGTTACACATGTTGTCTATGATAAACATCATCATAACATAAACTAAATAGAAAAATAAAACCCGAAGAATACTGTGGAGGCGAGTCGTCACTTCTTCTCCAAAGCTTACAACTTCAAAGCCAAATCAAAAGTATGTTTTCTGTGTTTTACAAGCCTATATATAGGGTTCTAAGGGTGCCTCAAAACCCTAATTTTCAAAATAAAACCCGGAGACTTCTTTCCAAAACTAGCTCTGCCACCTCTCTGTGCATGTGCACTCGATCGCGTACTTCTGCACTCGAGCGCATGGGTGCGCTCGAGCCTTCTAGGTGTGCGCACGAGTGCTTGTGCGCTCAATCACAAATGGCTTGCGCTCGATCGCACTTAGTAGGTTCCAGATCTTCAGTTTTCTTCCTTAGAACTCCAAAATGTTATCTTTTCTTCAAAAACCTATAAAAAGCACAGAAAACACAAAAAAAATGAAGTAGAATATACTAAATTACATAAATAAAGAGCTTAGCAACTATAAATTAAGGGGATTAAATATGAATATTTAAGCACTTATCACACCCTCAAACTTACATATTGCTAGTCCCTTAGCAATACAAAACAAAAACTAATTGAAAAGCAAAACTAAAGATAAATTCATCATTCATGATTTTTTTGAAATTTTGGGTTGCACATAAAACTATGATGTTCATTCATGAGTAGACTGAAAATATAAACACATCTTTGCAATGAATAAGGGTTTAAAATTCTAATTACTTACAGAAGGCTGGTTTAAGGCATCACAAGTTCGTCTAAGTGTGTGTGATTTAGCACATAAAAGATGAAGCTTCCAAATAATTTTAATGTATAGTGTTTCGATGTCTTAACATTCATCGAATTTCCTATCAGAATGAACAATAATGGTATAGTTTTATTTCTTTTCTTTTTCTTTTTATCATGAGATTTTTGCCACGTTAAGTTCCATTAACCTTTCAAATTGACCTGTGTAGCGAGTGTTTAGCCAATGACTCCCAAACCATATGGTTTTAGGGCATTATGTGTAAATACACCTCTAAGGACTTACAAACTCGAGTAAAAAAGGCTACGAAATGAACTGGTCTTAATGCTACCAAGTAAAAAACCCCTACCTTTTGACATGAACACTCACTGCTTACTGAGGCAAGAGGTCCAGTTACTCAGTGGAAAGTTGATTTAACGATCATTAGGAGCATTTTGTTTTCTCTTTTTTGCATAATAAACATTTTTCTTTATTTTTCTATGCCACAGTGTTATTCTAACAAGTTATACGATTACAGCTAGGTCATGGAAACAAATACATAGAAATTAAATGTCATACCTCACACAATTATGTGCTAATGTGCTCGTGTCAGATTTAGATCAAACTTGTGAATTCTTAAGTGCCTTGAGGTAGGTAATTAAACTTTTAAAACACTTATTACTAGACTATGTGTTCAAGATTTTAAGCTTACTGATGAAGTTTTATCATAATATTTATTTTAAATCAACCAATATTTTTCAAACAATATGAACATGCATTTATCTTTTAAAAAAAAAAAAACTGGGACAGAGTGTGTCCCTAATACCCCCAAACTGAATGTACACATTGTCCCCAATGTGTGAGTGACATGGAGAGATCTGACCTGGGATATGGAGTACTAGATGGCTGGAATGGCTTATAGCACGCCCCCAAACTTGAACGCGATGCACGCATTATGTCACTGAAAATGAAAAACAAACGTAATACTGGAAAACAAGAAATACTAATAATAATAAAAATAGTTAAAGAAAAGTAAAGACTAACATTAAAGAAAATACTAAAAATAAAAGGATATACTGTGGGGTGTGCTCACTTAAGGTCTCGAATAGCTCCATGGCTTCTTCGTTGCTTTTCTCCATCAGCACTCCTCCACAACCTGAATCCACAATACTTTTATTAGTATCACTTAAACCTTCATAAAAAGCTTGTACCAGTTCATCCTGAGGTAGATTATGATGTGGGCATTTGAGTAGCACCTCGTTGAAATGTCTCCATGCCTCAAAGAATAGGTCTCCATCCTTCTGTTGGAAAGACTGAATCTCCATCCTCATTTGCCTCGTCTTTTGGGCTGGGAAAAACTTTCTTAGGAACTTGCTGACCAACTCCTCCCAAGTATGGATAGAAACTGCAGGCAATGAATTGTACCACAGTTTAGCATTATCTTTTAAGGAAAAAGGGAAAAGAATTAACCTGATTCCTTCTTAGTCTAGGCCCCGGATGTGCTGGAACTTGCAGAGATAAAAAAATTCCTGAAGGTGCAAGTGTGGATCCTTATTAGGTGCACCCCTAAAATGAGTCAATGCACTGAGTATCTGCGGAGATATGTAATAATTTCCTTCAGCCTCAGGTTGATACGCAATGCATGATGGCTGGTCAATGTTCCTTGGGATGAAGGATTGTTTCATCGGTCCTCTCTCAGGTGGTTGTTGGTTTTCTAGTTGTTCCACCATTGATGCTTCTTCCTCGAATTCCTCTTCTACCTCCTCAGAGTTATCTCTAAGCCTTCGTCATGCTCTGTATTGAGGGGAAGGAAAGTTGGATGCCTGGATCGAAGCCCTTGCATGAATCAGTGAAAACCGCTTCAGTGCAGCAATTCAGTACTGCTGCTCGGGTAGCCTCTGCCTCAAATGCACTCGATCTCATAAGGTGATGCGCTCGATCGCACAGTATTGCACTCGAGCGCAGTGTCACAGAAAGCTTCTGCTATAGTGCCTGAAACAGAAATGAATAGAAAATAGATTAGGTTTTTGATGAAGCAAAATAAAAGTGAAAAACAGAGACTTAAAATTTTTAGATTTTTGATAAAAGAAAGCAGAATAAAATAAACTAACAATGATTAAATTAGATGAAAATAATTCTAAAAAGAAATTTAGCACAATCTCCGACAACGGCACCAAAACTTGTTGAGCGATTATCTGCCTAAATTATTAAGCAAATAATCGAACTTGTTTTACTTGCAAGTGCACAAGGTCTACAGTAGCATAGTGTTCAAGTGCGAGATCATCTCCACAGGGATTAGTGAATTTCGTTTTAGAACTAGTTTCATAATGTAAAAATTGATACAAATAAATATTGAGTCTAGATTGATAATGATAAGAACATAGGGCTTTGATATCCTCCACTAATCATACTTTCCCAATAAGTAATGTGGCAATGCTCTAGCCCTACCATGAATACCTAATTGTTGTCAACCTAAGGGCTTCGTTCGCTCTTAAGCTATCGATCTCCCTACGCAACGAGTTAGGCATGGTGTATACTATAAGTCTTTTCTCTCTTAAAGGATTCGGCATGGTGTATACTGAGTTGTTCCTTAAGAGAGCATAAGGTCTATTGAAATCGACAATGACACGAGACCTAGGGCATGTTGTATACTCATGATTTCCCATGTTGATTAATCTAAGAATCCAGTGTGGATTTCTTTTGTTACTATTGTCAGACCCAAGACTCGGTCAACCAAATTGATCTAACTAACTAATCTATTCCACATGCATACATTGATCAGACACACACATATGAGGAATTTAATAAAATAGGCATTAATCAATTAAAACATCATAACATGGCTATTTGTAAAGGAAACAATACTTATATATAGAAAAGCATAACTAGGCTTCAATCGAGCCCTATTGAGAAGTTAGTTACACATACTGTCTATGATAAACATCATCATAACATAAACCAAATAGAAAAATAAAACCCGAAGAATACTGTGGAGATGAGTTGTCACTTCCTCTCCAAAGTTTACAACTTCAAAGTCAAATCAAAGGTATATTTTTTGTGTTTTACAAGCCTATATATGGGGTTTTAAGGGTGCCTCCAAACCCTAATTTCCAAGATAAGACCCGAAGACTTCTTTCCAAAACTGGCTCTTCCGCCTCTCTGTGCGTGTGCATTCGATCGCGTGCTTCTGCACTCGAGCGCATGGGTACACTTAAGCCTTCTAGGTGTGCGCACGAGTGCTTGTGCGCTCGCTCGATCGCACTTAGTAGGTTCCAAATCTTCAGTTTTCTTCCTTAGAACTCCAAAATGTTATCTTTTCTTCAAAAACCTATAAAAAGCATAGAAAACACAAAAATGAAGTAGAATTTACTAAAATACATAAATAAAACAAATGTTATTCTTTCTTTTTCTTCTCTGTTTGCTTTCTTCTTTTTCTCTCTATACTTCTCTATTTTCTTATGAAATTCTCCTCACAATGTTTCTTATGAGAGTTTAAGTGAATAAAAAAAAACAACAAACATGAAAAGGAGAGTAAGGTGTGGCCTACCAATTAAGAGAGAGGGGAGATAGTTGCAAGTTTTGATGTTAACTAGGTGAAAGCTAGAAATTGTGTGGGTGGAAAACAAAGCAAGAAAGGAAGAGGAAGATTTCCTCTTTTGGTGGGTGGTCATGTGATGAGAGTCATAAAATGCATCTTAATAGTATTTATTTGTTAGCATTTAGGGATGATTTATGGTTGAATTACACATTTGTGCCTTAATAATTCTCAAGTGTCATTCTTGGTATATTGATTTATTTCGATGCATTTTTAGGTATTTTGGGTTTAAAAGAGATGGAAAAGCTAACGTTGCTTAAAGCACGAAGATTCTATGCATGTCGGAGTGAAGGAATGGTTTCGGAAGGACAAAATGAAGAGAAACCCATTTGTAGGGTTCCATGCCGCGGCGAGGCATGGTTTGCACCGCGGCCACTAGAACCATTAAGAAAGTTGGGATCAGGTCGTTGTGCCGCGGTGAGGCATAGTTTGCACTGCGGCCACCAGAAACATTGAAAATCAAGGACCAAGGGTTGCGCCACGATGAGGCAAGGTTTGCGCCGCGGTGCATAAGCGTTTCTACAGCAGTGCCATGGCTCCCTTTTTTTTGTGCCGTGGCGGGGCACGATTTCCCTGTTTCTGTTTCACGACCTTATTAGGGCTTTAATGACATTTCTTGACCAAAAAATACCCTTAAACCTTCTGGGGTATTAATAGAACACTTAGGGTTTGCTGAAAAAGAGGTTGGGAATTAAGAGAGCTACCATATTCTTCTTCCTTGAGGTGATCAAGCATGAGCCTAATGTCCAACTAAACTCCAAGCAAGGCAAAATGATGAATCCCTAGGTGTAGTTGTTCTTATTTCTATCCTTGATTCAGTTGTATGGATTGATTGTTAAACATATGTTTATGATTTACTCTTTGATTAAGTAAGAAAGAGAGGATTTACTCTTAATCCGGTGATTGCATCTTTCTCCTCCATATAAATCTAGTCAAACTTTTCTTATGTCAAAGCTGTTAATATGTGATTGATTTTGGTAGATTTATCTTATAGGTCTGTCTATTACTGCGATATTATTATTGAAATATATTGTCGCTTCTTCATAATTTATAAGATAGATCTTATGTGTTTGAATTGGAATTAAAGAGTAATTTGTAGCAATTACATTACGGTATTTATGTGCTTTGATTGAATATTTACCAATTGCTTGTTTATGATGTGAAACTAGCAATTGAGATAAAACAATTGAGTCAAGATAGGAATAAGGCAACGAACTTAGGAAGGATTCCTGGAACCATTTTATTTCTTTATTGAATTCTTCGTCATATTTTCACAACTTTCTCATATAATTTTATTCGTAAAACTCAGATTTTCTTATTTGATTTTTATCATTTAGTGTTAAGGTTTACACTTTCTCTTGTAGTTCACTTTCCTCATGGGATTGACACCTCAACTATACACAATAATCGCGTGTTAGTTTGAGCGTAATAAAATTTTGGCGCCGTTGTCGGGGAAACCCGCTTAAGTAAAAGGAAGATTGTCAACTTTGTGACAAGACGGTAATATTGTTCTTTACTCTTTGTTTTGATTTTCTAATTTTTTTTGTTTTATTTGTTTCCCCTCTAATTCCTTTGGTGTATGCGTAGACTGAGAGATGCACAAGGTAGATTCATTGAAAGACTCGAAATAGAGTTACCCTCTCCTTCCACGTCGGATAGTGAAAGCTTGCCTAGATCAAATCATAGTACACACCCAAATGAGAATTTAGAGAATTTTGTTAACATGGCCGACAATCACAATGAGAATGTTGCTAGGACACTTAAGGACTACTTGCACCCTAGCCGAACAGCCACACCATCTTGTATTATGTTCCCCCCTAATGTTCAATAACCTAAGTTTAAGTCGGGCATGATCTAATTGCTACGAACCTTCCATGGGTTTGAGAATGAAAGCCTCTATGTCCATATTAGGGAATTTGAGGAAGTAGTAGTAACCTTTCAAAGTAGGGCTGATATGGTAGACACCATCAAACTTAGGTTTTTCCCCTTTTCACTTAAGGAAAAGGCCAAGGTTTGACTATACTCGTGAAAGCCTAGGTCTATAGGTAGTTGGGATAAGATGACCCAAGCCTTCTTCCAAAAGCATTTCCTAACCCATAAGACCAATGACCTCAAGAGACAAATCTTAAACTTTGCACAAAAGGAGAGTGAAACCTTATATCAAGTTTGAGAACGTTTCAAAAACCTTTTGAATTCTTGTCCACACCACGGGTATGAGAGTTGGTGGGTAGTTAGCTATTTCTATGATGGACTTCTAAGTAGGGAAAGACAATTCATAGAAATGATGTGTAATGGAGATTTTCTTCAGAAAGATCCCGACCAAGCCATAGATTTTCTAGATGACCTATCGAAAAAAGCCCACACTTAGATGGGACCGAATGCCATAGAAAGTACTAAGAGAAATCAAACCATTAGAATTTATCAACTTAAGGAAGAGGATAGCTTTAAAGCCCGTTTAGAGATCCTAACTAAGGAAATTGAAGTTTTAAAAACCAATGATGCTAGAGCCCCCGAACCGGTTGCTAGGGTAGATTCCCACGAACCTTGTTTTATGTGTAATGGGGTAGATCATGGACCTAGGGATTGTCCAACCTATTTTGAGATGAAGTAAGAGTGTAATGCTTTAGGTATACTCTTTAGAAAAACATACTCACCTACTCTAACACCTTCAATCCCGGTTGGAAGAATCACCCTGATTTTAGTTGGAGATCCGATACACAACCTTCTACCCACTCTAATACCTAATGGAGACCGAAATCAACTTCATCTAATGCGCCACAATAATCCTTGCCTTTGGAAGAAGTTTTTAAGTCATTTATGCAGGTACATGCCAAGAGTGTGGAAGAGCAAGGCAATATAAATCAACGGTTGCTAGAGGAGCAACAAGGGATCAAAGAGGAACAAAAGGTGATAAAGAGCCAACTCACCAAGTTGACTAGTTTATTGATGGTTCAAGAGCAAGGTCATTTTCCTTCGCAGCTACAACCTAATCCTAGGGTACAACATATGGCGCAAACCTCCAATCCTGACAATCAAAATGTTAAAGAGATTAATACCATGATTACTCGCAGCGGTAAGGAAATTGATGGATCCACTCTACCATCAAACTTGATTCCTAACACCAAGAGCAACAAGAATGAAGCTCCCAAGGAACAAGATACCCATAGAGATTCTTTACTGGTGCCTTTCCCTCAAGAACTCCTTAAACCTAAGGAGAAAAATTCAGCATTAAAAGGTGAGATTCTTGAACAACTTCAGCAAGTTAAAATTAACCTTTCTCTTCTTCATGTCATAAAACAGGTTCCCAACTATGCTAAAGTCATTAAGTATCTATGCACACTCAAGAGGAGGCACAATGTGAAGAAGATGACATTCTTAACGGAGCAAGCAAGTGTAATAATTAATAGCAAGACACCGCCCAATTATAAAGATCCGAGCTGTTCTACGGTAGCTTGCCAAATTGGAAACAAAGCTTGTGGCCAAGCATTGCTAGATTTTGGGGCTAGTGTGAATCTCATGCCATACTCCATTTACTTGCAACTCAGCCTAGGTGAGATCAAACCCACTTCCGTAATACTCCAACTAGCGGATCGATCGATAAGAAAACCAAGAGGTATTGTGGAAGATGTTTTATTGCAAATTGACAAATTCTATTATCCCGTTGACTTTTTGGTGTTAGATGCGATTTCTATTGTGAATACGGAGTCAAAAATTCCTTTGATACTTAGAGGACCATTCCTTGCCACCGCCAGTGCCCTCACTAATTGTAGGAATGGCCTAATGACATTATCATTTGGAAATATGACTCTAGAGGTGAAGGTTTTTTAGTCTCAAGGCAGCCACATGAAGAGGATGAGTGTTTCGACACTTATATGATCGATGAGCTTATTTTGGAGGATGAGTACATTAAAGATAATTCTAACTCTTTGGAATTCCTTCTTAATAATTTTGATTTTGATGATTCTTCCATTTATCGCCATGCCGTTAATGTTGTTGATGTTTTTGATAAGTCGCAGGGATTTTTTAAGAAATCATGGCAACCATGCTTTGAGGAGTTGCCTAAAGAAAGGGAGGCACCCAAACCCTCTTTCGAGCAGACACCAATGCTTAATTTAGCTCTGCTGCCCAAAGGACTCAAACATGTTTTTTAAGGCCTAGCTGATACCTTTCCGGTTATTATTTCCTTCGAACTTAGAGATATGCAATGTGATAAATTGTTGAATTTGTTAAGAGAACATAAATCTGCATTAGGTTAGACTATGGCCAACATAAAAGGTATTAGCCCCTTAATTTGTTCCCATGGAATTTATCTTGAAGAAGGAGCTAACCCTCGTAGAGACCCACAAAGAAGGTTAAATCCAACTATGAAAGAGGTAGTTAAGAAAGAAGTCTTAAAACTGTTAGATGCAGGAATTATATATCAAATATCTGATAGTAAGTGGGTTAGTCCAACCCAAGTAGTTCCTAAGAAAGCTGGGGTGACCGTGGTAGAAAATGAAGAGGGGGTGTTAGTACCAACTAAGGTAGTGACTGGGTGGCATATGTGCATTGATTATAGGAAACTTAATTCGGCTACTCAGAAAGACCATTTTCCCCTTCCATTCATAGATCAAATTTTCGAACGGGTGGCTGGTCATCATTTCTATTATTTTTTAGATGGGTATTCGGGATACTACCAAATAGAAATTGCCTTAGAGGATCAAGAGAATACCACTTTTACTTGTCCTTTTGGTACTTTTGCTTTTGGTAGAATGCCCTTTGGTTTGTGTAATGCACCGACTACTTTTCAAAGATGCATGATGAGTATTTTTAGTGACATGGTTGAAAAATGTGTGAAAGTGTTTATGGATGATTTAACCGTGTTTGGAACTTCTTTTGATTCATGTTTATCTAATTTGAAAAATGTTTTGTGTAGGTGTGAAGAGAAGGGGCTTGTGCTTAATTGGGAGAAGTTCCATTTTATAGTGTCTTCTGGAATAGTTTTGGGCCATATAGTGTTCGAAAAGGGGATAGAAGTGGATAAATCGAAAATCAGATTAATCTCTAAGCTACCCATTCCTAAGAATATTAAAGATGTTAGGTCTCTCTTAGGGCATGCTGTGTTTTATAGAAGGTTTATTCAAAATTTTAGTGCTATCTCTAGGCCCTTATGTAACCTTTTGATGAAGGATACTGAGTTTAAGTGGAGCCTCGAATGTGAGCAAGCCTTTAGGACACTTCTCTTTAAGCATACAACCGCCCCTATTATGCAATCACCGAATTTTACCTTGCCTTTTGAGATTATGTGTGATGCTAGTGGCTATGTTGTAGGAGCTGTTTTAGGACAAAGAAGGGAAGGAAAACCATTTGTTGTTTATTATGCTAGTAGAACCTTGAATCATTCTTAAATGATGTAAACCACAATCGAGAAAGAATTACTAGCAGTAGTATTTGCACTAGATAAATTTCGCTCTTACTTAATTGGTTCACCTATCACTATAGTCACAGATCACTCCGCTCTTAAATTTATTTTCTAAAAAACGTATGCTAAGACCCGTTTGATGCGTTGGATTTTGCTTTTGCGGGATTTGACTTGACCATTAAAGATAAGAAGAGGGTAGAAAATGTTGTAGCGGACCATCTATATCGCTTGGAATTTAAGAATGATACTGACATTTTGCCCATTCGGGAAGCCTTTTCGGATGAAAATTTATTTTCTGTCTTTGGTCACACACCATGGTATGCCGATATTGCAAACTACTTGGTTTCCCATCAAGTTCCATCTACATGGAGTGCACAAGATAAGCATATGTTTTTGGCTGAGGTAAAGAATTTTTATTGGAATGATCCTTATATTTTTAAATATTGCCTCGATCAAATAATAAGAAGATGCATTCTGGATATGGAAGTTGATAGTGTGTTAACTTTTTGTCATATCTATGCTTATGGTGGTCAATTTTCTATTAAAAAGACAGCCGCAAAAATTTTGCAATGCGGTTTTTATTGGCCTACTTTATTCAAGGATGCTAATGAGTTTTGTCGATCATGTGAAAGATGTCAAAAGTTAGGTTCATTGTCCCGCCGTCATATGATGCCTCTCAACCCGATCTTAGTGGTGGAAATCTTTGATTGTTGGGGGATCGATTTTATGGGACCATTCCCACCTTCTTTTGGGTATCTTTACATTTTGCTTGCCGTTGATTATGTTTCTAAATGGGTTGAAGCAATACATTGCCGCACTAATGATAATATAGTTGTTGTTAATTTTCTTAAAGATCATATTTTATCTAGGTACGGTACTCCACGTGTTACAATTAGTGATCAAGGGTCACATTTTTGTAACCGTTCTTTTGAGGCTTTGATGTGCAGGTATGGAGTTACCTATAAGGTTTTTACAGCTTATCATCCACAAACCAATGGCCGAGGGGAACTAGCAAATAGGGAGATTAAGCGAATACTTGAAAAAAGGGTAAATCCCAATCAAAAATTGGTCTTTACGCCTATCGGATGCACTTTGGGCATACTAGACATCATATAAGACGGTTCTTGGAACATCTCCTTATCGGTTGGTATTCGGCAAAGCATGTCACTTACCGGTAGAACTTGAGCACATAGCATATTGGGCTATTCGAAATTTTAACTATGACTTGAAGATGTCCGGTGAAGAGAGGAAAATGCAACTTTGTGAACTTGCGGAGTTGAGGGATTATGCATATGATAATGCTAAGGACTTGAAGTCAAGAATGAAAGCGGTGCATGATCAGAAAATACTCCAGAAAAATAATGAACAAGGTAATAAAGTTTTTCTTTATGACTCGCGGTTACACTTCCATCCAGGAAAATTGCGATCACGATGGAAGGGACCTTTTGTTGTGAAGAGTGTTTTTCCCAATGGAGTAGTAGAGGTTGAAGATCCTTCAAACGGTCTTGGATTTCGAGTTAATGGCCAAAGGTTGAAGCTCTACTTGGAACATGAACGTGTTAAAGATAGGCCCGAAGAGATCTCTTTGGTGCGCCCGACTTATCTTTCTTAATCGGGTACTTTCGTTCCATTGTACATTAGTTTTAATTTTGTTGAGTCTTTGTTAATTTTAGAATTTTTGTTTTTAGTTAATTCTGTTTTAATTTTAATTTTAATTTTGATTTAATTTAATTTTTAGTTTTAAGTTTAGTTTTATTAATTATAGTTTATATTTTTATGCCTTTTATTTGTTACTTTTCAGCACAAACAAGAAGGTCCAGTGTGCACCGCGGAGTAAGGTTCTCGCGCCTTGCCCACCCGCATCTACCAGAATTCAAGTTCATCATGGTCATGCCGCGGCACGGGCACGTGTGCGCCGCAACACACAGTGCAATAAATATGGGAATTAGGTTTTTGCACCGCGACACGGGTAAGTGTTCGTCGCGGCGCGAGGTCGCGATCAAGTTTTTAAAAACCCGTTTTCCTTCTTTGTTCTTCATTCTTTTTGAAAGAAAAACAGTAGCTCTTCTACTCTCTCTCAACTTCTCTCTAAATCCATCCTTACCCATCTATTTTTTCTCATTCTTTCTTGATTCTAACACATTCCTTGAGGAGTTTTTCACTTGGATTGAAGATTTTGCAGCAAATTTGTTCACAAAGCTTTGGGTTCAAGAGGATTTCGGGATTTCAAGAGGATTTCAAGTTTGTGGGTATTCTCTCCAACTTTGGGCCAATCGTTTATCAAGTAAGGTCGATTTCCTTCTCTTTGTTGTGGATTTGTGATATTTGAGTGGTTGCAATTGAATTATTTCTCTTGACTTAGAACAATTTGATTCAAATAGCCCCTAAAACTAAGAGATAAAGGGGGAAACAGCCTCAAGAGTTTAATGATAGTAAATTTGTCAGTTTTAATGCTAGTGAGAGGTATGTTAGTTTAATGCATGCTAGGAAACCCATTACTGAAAGAGGTTTCAATATCACAGAGAGGGGAAACCAAATTTTGTTTATGATGATTGCTGATAGGAATTTAGGTGAATTTGGGGGACAACCACGTAATTCCATTATTAATGTGGTTAGAGAATTTTATGCTAATGCGGAATAACATAGGAATGGAAAATGGATGGTTAGAGGAAAAACAATTTTCTTTGATAGTGCATCTATTAACAGATTTTATGGGCTACCCGACCTTGAGAGTAACAAATATATTGCTTATTTTTCTAATGTTGACTATGATGAGGTTTGTAATACACTCTATATTTCGGGCATGACTTGGAAGATGTCGGGTGGTAAGCCTAAGACCTTGCCAGGTACTTCTTTGACTGTGAATGCTCGAGCTTGGCAATACTTTGTGTGTCAGAAGATGATGCCCGCTACGTATTATAGCGATGTTACTGTTGAGAGGGTTGTTCTTATTTATGCTATTTTGATAGGTATGACTATTGATGTGGGCCGAATTATGTTTAATTCTATCATCTATACTGTGAGACAAAAGTTTGGTCTATACTTCCCTTCCTTGATTACCCAGTTATGCATCCGAGCCGGCGTCCAGTACAGTAGTGATGAGGAAGCACAGCACCCCAAGAAGACTATCGATGACCGAATGCTCAATGTGATTAAGGCAACGAGGTTGGAAGCTCTGGAAGAGGGAGCAGCGGCTGCTGCCCCACCTCCACCTCCTAGGTCTTTGACTGTTGCATAGTGGCATGAGCGTTTAGATATTCGATTTGATGAGCATCAGCAATTCTTACAGGATAGGTTTGATCGTCAGGATCAATTCTTAGCCAGGCAAGCAGATTATCAAGTGGCGGTTTACTATTCTTTTGGTCAGATATACCAATACCTTACTTCCACCGCCGGTTGTGATATGGATCACTTTCCCACCTTGCCACCTTATCCAGGTTCATCCTTTGATCCTGCTCCAGAAGAGGAGGACGATGACATGGCGGGTTAATTTTTGGGTTGTCTCTTGTTTGTTTCATTTTTTTTATTTTATTTTCAGATGACTGTATTAACTTTTATTCTGTACTCTTTTTCGTTATCTTTATTTTTCGTACTTCATTTTTCATTTTTAGTTATTTATTTAGTTTTGATGTGCTAACCTAACATTCGGTGGGAGTCTTAATGTTACACCGTAGTTTCCTTCTTTTTGTTTGTTTTGTTCTATGTTAGAGATCGAAATTTCAAAAAGAGGAACAGTATGGAGTTCGAATGGTCGTGCACAATTTTTGGTTTCCTCGCACTTTTGGTTAATAAGGGAGTTTCCTTTACTTTTTCTTTCATATTGAGGACAATGCAAATCTTAGGTTGGGAGTGGAGGAAACAGATTTCTTATTCCATACCATTTAATTGTTTGGTGTCACTTTCCCTTTTTCGTTTTAATTCATTTGTATGTTCTTAGTATGCTTTGTCGTAGCTTTGGAATTAATTTACATGTCAATGGTATGAGTTTAATTGAGATAGCATATAGCGTTTAGAAGAAGTTAAATCTTGCTTCGGTTTGAGAATAAATTTAAGTGTCGATCTTCATTTAGTTTGAGACTCTGGTTTGCAGTAAGATTGCATGATTAGTCTAAAACATTTAGAGAAGTTTTATGTGTGATTGTTTTGTGAATACTTTTGCAGTCTCGACAAGCTCTAGAACTTATTTGATAATCGCTTGAGGTGAAATCCTAGAATGCACACTACTTAGGATATGATGTAGGCCATCTTTGGACCGTTTGAGCCCTTCAAGCTTACCCTTGTTATATTTATCGCTAGTTACCTATTTGAGCATTTTTCTTGAAAAAAAATTGAGCCTTATTTCTTTCGATAGCCCATTTACTTACCTTTATGAGCCTAAAAATATTTTATCCTTACTTTTCTTTTAAGAGAACTTAGTTTATACACATTTGTTGAGAAGCACTTAAGAGTAGTAAAGATGGAAATATGGAAAAAATATTACTACCATAACCCAAATACATTAAAGGAGATAGGTTGGGGGTTGTGGAAAAGAGTAAAAAAATGAAAACGGAGGTGAATGGTTATGTGCTAGAAAAAAAAAAGAAAAAAAAAAAGAGAAGTGAATTATGGCAAAGAAATAAGAAAAAAAAGTGGTGAATTATTAAGAGAAATGCTCGAAAAATGGTTGAATGAGTTGGGTGTTGAAGTAAAGTTATTTAGTGTTTAAAATTAAGAGACTGAGTTCTTTACTTGTTTAATCCTTCCCGTTCTTTCTTGACCTTTACCTTAGCCTGACGTTACAAGCCTATTAAAGACCTATTGATCCGATGTAGTGTGATTTTTCTACATTAGTGGAGAGTGATTTGAAAAGTGAGCCTATGAAGTTTGATTTGTGATTGATGTCACGTAATTTTACGTCGTTAGAGGCCAAGACTTGTAATTATGAATGTTGTGCATAAAATCATCTGGGTGTTTGGATTAATAGTTTGTGGTAAGATGGATGTTAAGAGTCGATAACGAATTTGAGGTTGATGTTTGGATTGTTTTTGGACTTGGGTGGTATTTAATGATTCTATGTGTTGTGTGTTATATGCGATTTTTGAGACAAAAAGTTGAATTACTCTTGGATTAACGCTAACATTGCTTTATTTTGTTTTGATTTCTAATATAGAATTCATTTCATTTTTTTCGCTTGAATTGCTAGGGACTAGCAATAAGCTAGTTAGGGGTTATGATGAGAGTCATAAAATGCATCTTAATAGTATTTATTTGTTAGCATTTAGGGTTGATTTAGGGCTGAATTACACATTTATACCTTAATAATTCTCAAGTGTCATTCTTGGTATATTGATTTATTTCGATGCATTTTCAAGTATTTTGGGTTTAAAAGAGATGGAAAAGCTAACGTTGCTTAAAGCACGAAGATTCTATGCATGTCGGAGTGAACAAATGGTTTCAGAAGGAGAAAATAAAGAGAAACCCATTTTTAGGGTTCCATGCTGCGGCGAGGCATATTTTGCGCCGTGGCCACCAGAAACATTGAAAAGCAAGGACCAAGGGTTGCACCGTGGCGCAGAAGCGTTTCTACAACCATGCCGTGGCTCCCTTTTTCTGTGTCGCAGTGCAGGCACGATTTCTCTGTTTCTGTTTCACAACCTTATTAGGGCTTTAATGAAATTTCTTGACCCAAAAATACCCTTGAACCTTCTGGGGTATTAATAGAACACTTAGGGTTTGCTGAAAATGAGGCTGGGAATTAAGAGAGCTACCGTATTCTTCTTCCTTGAGGTGATCAAGCATGAGCCTAATGTTTAACTAAACTCCAAGTAAGGCAAAATGATGAATCCCTAGGTGTAGTTGTTCTTATTTTTATCCTTGATTCAGTTGTATAGATTGATTGTTAAACATTGTTTATGATTTACTCTTTGATTAAGTAAGAAAGAGAGGATTTACTCTTAATCCAGTGATTGCATCTTTCTCCTCCATATAAATCTAGTTAAGCTTTTCTTATGTCAAAGTTGTTAAGATGTGCTTGATTTCGGTAGATTTATCTGTTAGGTCTGTCTATTACTGTGGTATTATTATTGAAATATATTGTTGCTTCTTGATAATTTATAAGATAGATCTTGTATGTTTGAATTGGAATTAAAGAGTAATTTGTAGCAATTACATTAGGGTATTTATGTGCTTTGATTGAATATTTACCAATTGCTTATTTGGGATGTGAAACTAGCAATTGAGATAAAACAAATGAGTCAAGATAGGAATAAGGCAACGAACTTAGGAAGGATTCCTGGAACCATTTTATTTCTTTATTGAATTCTTCGTCATATTTTCACAACTCTCTCATATAATTTCATTCGTAAAACTCAGATTTCTTATTTGAATTTTATCATTTAGTGTTAAGGTTTACACTTTCTCTTTTAGTTCGCTTTCCTCGTGGGATCAACACCTCAGCTATACACAATAATCGCGTGTTAGTTTGAGCGTAATCATCATGGGAAGAAACAAAGTGCAAATTTTGAGGTTTGACTAAATGAAAGCTAGGAAAGAAAATTAGGTTTAACAAAGCACAAAAGGAGGGAGGAAGACCTCTTCTTGTGGATGGCTATAAGGATAAGAGATAGTGATTTTTTAAGCTTGACAAAATGAAAGCTAGAAAAGGAAATGTGAAAAAACAAAACACAAAAGGAAAAAGTAAGATCTCTCCTTGTGGTCGACCATGGGGAGAAGAGAGGGGAATTTTTTAGGCTTGACAAAATGAAATCTAGACTTGGAAAGGTAAGAGATACAAAGCACAACAATAAAAGGAAGACTTTCCTTTTTGTGTGGAGGTAACAAGGTGAAGGCTTAAAGAGTTATGATAAAAATTAGAAAAAAGAACAAATGAGAGACTTTCCACTCTAGATGGCCAGCCATGGCGGAAAGGAAATGTGATTTTTGAGGTTAAAGCTTGATATAGTGGAGTAGGTTTAACAAGGTTAAAAGGAACAAGAAGACTTTCCTCTTTGAGTGGAGCAAGTTTTAAGGTGAAAAAGTAGAAGCTTAAGATGTTATGGTGGTTTTAAAAAAGCAAAAAGAGAGGAAGAATACTTCATCTTTTGGTTGTCACATGCAAGAGATATGGAACAAACTTTGAGGTGTAAAAGTGAGGTCTTGAAATGGATTATATTGTCATAAAATAAAAGGGAAAATAGAAAAATTTCTACCTTAAATGGCCAGCCATAGTGAGGGGAAATAGTGCGAATTTTGAAGGAAATCAAAGTAGAAAACTCAAAAAAAATTTAAATTTTTCATTGATTTCTAAATCAACTTTTGATTTATGTGCAACATCAAGATCATTCAAGGATAAAGATATTACCATTGATTTGCTGTATTCTTGATTCCTTGAATTTTTTGTGCCTGAATTCTCCACTATGCCTGAACCTAGATTCTTGCGTTCTTGAATCCACCACAATCACAAAAGTATGTGATCTCTAAAGAAAGTCTAGACAAAGCAAATCTTGCATTATGATTTCTCTTTTTGATTTTTCTCTCTTTGGGAGTAGAAGAGTCTAATATCTCTTAGGAGAACATTGTGTGTAGAATTATGTGCTAGCAAAAATCTGAACACAATAAATTATTTATACTGTTAGGATGAGGTGCAACTAACAATTATTTGCAAACTAAACCCATATAGTTACTTTGGTGTCACAGTACACACCATTTGACATGGTTGCTACCATTGAGTTGGCCTTTAAATGGGCTGTGTGGTAATCTTTTTGACTGTTGTGCAGTAAGTGTCACAATGGTGTGTGGTAATCTTTTTGACTGTTGTGGGGTAGTTATGCATCAGATGTGTGTCAGTGGTGTGCTAGTGTGGCACAAAGGAAGTTTCATATCATGTGGTTTATACTTCGAAAATTGATGGGGAATTTTAGGGAGTGTTTGGAAGATGTGTTCAGTGATATAGTATGCTCGGATTTGACATATTATGGAAAATAGATTTATTAAAGGATTATGACGACTTAAGCTTGAGGTATGTTTCTTTCTGGTAATGCTTAGAATGACTTAAGACTCTATAGGGGGGATAGTGTGTCAGGCTCTCCACCACCCCCGGTGTACACACATGGGCCATAATAGGCATGGTTTGAGCTATGTGTGGGTACTAAGTGAGCTTCCCAAGGAAACCTGGGGTGCGGGTTTGGGGCCACTATAGGGTGACTCAATACTCTATGAAGTGGGGAGCTTTATGGACAGTATAAGTGGCTCGTATGCACTATATTGTGCTCTTCTCCCATGCTTGAGGCTTTGACCTTATGGTCTTTATTGTGTTGGCTATCCTATATATCTTGACACTATATGTGTAAGTAGTGTGCAGTTCTGTTGTTGCAAGAAGACACCCATGGAGTTATCATCGGTTATGTTGTGGGCTATTATCTATTTGTTTAGTATAATGATGGAACAAATTATGAATTGATGGTTGCGTTGTGCATTGACTATCTTTCGTTAGAATTACATCCTGTGTGCATGTAGTCAAGTTTGAGAGTTGGCTACAGAGAGCTGGATTTATGGGCGGTATGCTCTCAGTTAGGATGGACTATCATCCGTGCGTCTAACACAAGTATAGAGGGAAATGTGCATCAGTGGCCAAACAACAGTTTAGTGGCAAGCATAATGAGAAGCGACATTATGCTTCTTCGGTGGGCAAGCAGTGTACGATGGATTGCAAATCATTGAGCTAAGAACTGACACTGATGACAACTCTGTGGCATTTCTAAGATGTCTTGGGGGTACTAATGGGACTTTACTCGTGTGCTCTTAATCAGGTAAGTGTTCCTCATTGGGGTCTAAAGGCATGAGTGCTAATGAGGACTAATAGCACGTGTTCATGGCTATTCAGGTCAGTGGGATGTTTTAGGTTGGTTTAAGAGCGATGCGATAACCTCTAAGACAATTTTAAGTGTCTTACGAGTTTCATGACATTGTGTGTTTGAGTTTCAGAGAAAATGTGTTGAGTTATGTGGCTTTAAAAAGGTTTCTTATGAATTCTTGAGGTGAAAACTCAAGGTGAAGAAAGGCTGGCCAGAAGTTAGAGAAGTTTTAGGACCGCACGATCCTCTAGATTTAGGGAAAATTTGGTGGATTGTGACACTTGGCCAAGGAACTTCACGAATTATAGCTTAGTATATCATATAGGACATTCTCATTTTTTACTTAGGAGTGATAGATCTTTTATTGTACATCCACATACCTCCATATGAAACTCATTATAACTAATTACTTCTAATTAATGATCCATAGATAGAACCATATTAAAAAGCATTAAAGCATAACAAGTCTCATATAAGATAATTATGGTTCCTCAGGCCTAAAGATCACATGCACAACTGAAACACAAGAGCTACCTATTGACACGAAACTAAGACTCCATTATGTATTTTTAAGTTGAGTCATGTTCAGTGAACTCATTCTCCAATGAGCACCTACATACTTGTTTTACTATCTACACACAAGTGATATTGATATTAGTCACCCTCCCAATTGATCAAACATAGAATGTACTAGTCTAACCGGATTACTAACGTCCATTTAGTATCCTATGACCAGGAACATTTAAGAGAAAAGCTTTCAAGAAAATTAGGTCTCAAAATTATAATCTCATCATAATCCTATCTCAATTACTTTTACTCTATGTACTTATTCATGACAATGTAATTGAAGAAATATTCATGATAAGCAAACTTATCATTAATTATGATAATAATTCGAATAAGATTGTTTTACAAATAATTTTCCTAGACACCAAATTTCATTGGCTTGTAGGGCATACTACCAACCATCTCCCACTTGCACTAAAGCTAATCATTCATGTATCTAATACCCATCTTCTCAAGACGATCAAAGTGCTGCAGTGTCAATGCCTTACTTAGTGAATCTACTATATTCTCAGCTGATGCAACCTTTTATATGCTTACGTTTCCTTCTCTATTGATTACGGTAATCAACTGGATGGTCTACTCAATGTACTTATATTTTTTATGAGATCTTGGTTCCTAGGCTTTAGCTATCAACCATTCCTAGAACAGTGCAAGGTACTGTGAATTCAATGTTTGGAACAACACCAAGCTTGTTGATGAAATTTTCTTCCAAAATGTCTCATATATAGCCTTAGACATAATAATATAGATTTAATCTCAGTGCTGAAATCTCCAGTTGTAACTTGCTCACAACTCTTCTAGTTCACTGCTCCACCATTCAAGGTGAACACAACCCCAGAAGTGGACTTTCTACCATCCACATTAGACTGGAAGTCTTAATTAATATACTCTTCCAATTTCAAGTCACCTCCTCCATATGTGATGAAAAAATGTTAAGTCCTTCTCAAGTACTTAAGAATGTTTTTCACATCAACCCAATGTTCCAAAACTGGATTAAACTGATTTATGCAAGTAACACTTATAGCATAACTGATATTAGGCTTGATACATAACATAGCATACATCAGACTTCCTATCATCGAAGCATAGGGAATCTGACTCATGTTCTCTCTCTCTTCAGGTGTCTTTGGGGACATCTTCTTAAAGAGATGTACTCCATGTCGTAAAGGTAACAATCTTCTCTTGGATTTTTCCATGTTGAACCTCTTCAAAATTTTATCTATGTATGTAGATTGGGATAAGCCAAGCATCCATCTAGATCTATCTCCATATATTTTTATTCCCATGATATATGATGCTTCTCCCAAATCTTTAATGGAAAAGTTTCTTGAAAGCCAGACTTTGACTCACTGTAACATATCTACATCATTCTCAATGAGTAGTATGTCATCATCATATAATATCAAAAATGTAAGTGCACTCCTACTAGTGTCCTTATACACACAAGATTCATCCACATTTTTTAGAAAACCAAACATTTTGATTGCCTCATCAAATATGATGTTCCAGCTTCTGGAAGCTTGTTTTAATCCATAAATTATCTTTGCAATTCACACACTTTTATGGTCACTACCATTGGATGAAAAACCCTATGGTTGCTCTATGTATATATCTTTGTCTATGTTACCATTGAAGAAGGTGGTTTTAACATCGAATTGCCTTATCTCATTATTGTAGTGTGCAACTTTTGCAAGCAAGATCCTGATGGACTTCAACATAGCTATAAGAGAAAATGTTTCCTTAAAGTTAACTCTTTGTCTTTGTTTGTAACCTTTCGCTACTAGCCTTGCTTTAAAGGTCTCTACCTTTTCATTGACACCCATATTTCTTTTATTGACCCATTTGTAACAAATAGGTACAATACCTAACCAAGGTCTAAACTTGGTTAGAATACATGGATTCCAATTCAGATTTAATGGTTTCAATCCATTTTCCAAAACTGATGTCTAACATTGCTTCATTGTAGTTAGTATGATCCTTATTCCCAATAAGATGTGCCTCTACATCGCCCTCGATAAGATACCTATATCTCTCTAGTGCTCTATGTATCCTACGTGATCTACGAGAAGGTTGTGTGAAAGGAGACTCTATTACAATAGGCTCATCAGGTTGATTATTATTGATTTGTAGTTCTTAAGATACCTCTTATAGTTCTATTTTACTCCCACTTCTCCCTTCTTGAACAAACTCTTTCTCTAGAAAGGTAGAAAATTTTGAGACAAACACTTTTTGCTCATTAGGGAGGTAAAAGTAATATCTCAAACTTTCTTTGGGATATCCCAACAATCTACACTTATTAGACCTTGCTTTTAACTTGTTTGCAACTAATATTTTGACATATGCAATACAATCCCAAATCTTAATATGTTTAAGACTAGGTGTTCTACCATTCCACATCTCATGTGATGTCTTAGGCACAGACTTAGAAGTAACTCTATTTAAAAAATATGTTGTAGTTTCCACGACATAACCCCTGAATATTGGAATATTAGTGTAACTTTTCATCGATTGCAACATATCCAAAAAAATACAATTTCCCCTTTCGAACACACTATTCAGTTGAGGTGTTCTAGGAGGAGTCGAGTGTGAGAGAATCCCATTCTCTTCGAAATGATAAAAAAATTCATTGGTCAAGTATTCATCTCCTTAATACTTTTATCAGTTTGTTTTTCCACTTTATATATTTATCCTTTGAAATTTTCAAACTATTCGGGTTTGTAATTTATAAGATACACATACCCTAACCTCGAATAGTCATCGGTGAAGGTAATGAAGTAAGAATAACCTCCCCGAGCAATTGAGCTAAACATCTGTGTGGATCAATTCTAATATGTCAATAGCTCTTTCTTCATGTCCACTAAATGGAGTCTTATTCATTTTACCCATGATACAAGATTCACATGTTGGGCACGACTCGAAAGTCAATGAATTAAAGTATCCATCTTTAACCAACTTGCTAATCCTACTCTCATTGATATGACCAAGCTTGAGATGTCATACATATGAAGGATTAATTTCATCTCTTTTCCTTTTATTACCTTGTTGATCAATATGTAATATATTACCATTCAATTACAAAATATAAAGACCATTTATTAATGTGTAAGTACCAAATAACTTATTATTTAAAGAAAATGAACATAATTTATTTTTAAAAGATAGTTCATAACCCTCTTTATCCAAAATGAAAACAAAAATAATATTCCTAATCAAAACTGGACATACCTTCTAAAGGTTTACCCTTTAAACTCGCAAGATATTACTTGCAGTTTCTCTTCTAGTGTCCATCTTTATCACAATGGAAGCACTTGTTCATTTCCTTTTTGGCCTTTGAAAAATTATGGACTGATGATCCTTCCAACATCCTAGCCCTAAATAGGTCTTTTGAGATCTGGAACCTTGTAGTGCGATTGTGCTCACCATATAACTCTTGCAAGTGAACAACATCGCATAAGTGCTTTCCATTTTCTCATGTTAATTTTGAAGCTCATTAGACATCGATACTAACATGTAGTTACTAGCCCTTCATGCCATCTTCCTTCCAGTTGTCAAAAGTAGCGACTTTTTCTTCAAGTGCATTCTTAGCAATACTTGCTGGAAGCATTTGATCAAGAACAAAGCCAATTTTCTCGAAACTCAAAACAATTCTCAAGTATGTTGGTATCAAAAATTATGGATAGGGGGTTGAGGTTGGTCATTATGATCTACTATCAACGACAACATAAAATTAACATATATTCAATTTTATTATCCACCAATAGATTTGGTCTTTATTAATAATGGTACCTCCCATGATTCTTTTTGAATTCCATAATCCCTCGGTGTGAAAATTGGGAAATCTCATTGGAAGATCTCTTAGTGGGGATTGTGATTCCATTACTCGTTTAAAATAATAGGTAGACAACACTTATCAATGACATATCATGTAATTCACAATCGTTCATTCGACCTCTAAAATATATTATCATCACATGATAGTTTTTTAGACCCATTAGTTTCCTATCTCGTTAGATCATATATTTAATAGGGCATCATGAATCTCCCATAATGTAATTCTCACATGTTTGCGGAAAAACATACTTAGAATAGTAGATGCCGTATATCCCTAAAATGGTAGAAGGTCACAATAAGACATTCATAATGTCTTTTCGTTACAACTTAATAGCAATTACTTTTATGCGGGAGTTTAATTGGTCTTTAGTCTCATCATTTAATTTAAACATGCATCACATAAATATCACACAACATATAATATTAAATAAAATATGACTCTAGGTGATTACAGACTTTTGTTAATGATTCACTTGAGCTACTAAGGGAATCATTGGTCATAATTTAGGGTTCTATAATATTTTCACCAATTACATCATAATGAGCCTCTATTGCTTCATTGTGCACTCGATCATCCTCCATATTTACATGAAAAATTTCTATCTACTCCTATAACTATTCTAACTAATTGCATTACATAATCAATAAGAAACCATGATTCAAAATCAAAGGGAGTTACAATAAGAGGATGATAGAATTTTACAACCAGAGATAAAAGAGAGGCAACATATACAAACCCTATTTAAAATTACATATCCAAAAAATAGAGAATAAATATTGCAACCCATAAAATTAAAACCATATATTCAACCACATCGAATAATGACCAATCACAAAGCTCAATTATTTGGTCTTAAATCCATAATCACCTGTACTTAAATATACATACAATCACATTGCATGTATAAATTTTAAATGTATTTATTCTAGTTAAGGCTTTAATTATAAGATTACTTACCCTTATCAAATTAAGTTTTTAAGACTTTTCTAATCTTATTCCAAATAGGATTTAAATTTCTTGTTTACTAAAATTCATAATTCTAATGCAATAAGGATTTTGGAGTTTCATTCTCAATCAAACTCCAAATTCTTGAAAGTTTAATTCAAAATTAAAGTAATTATTAATTAACCAAAATATAATTTTCATCAATAAAGATAATTTGTTTAATTGAATAAAAGCTGGATTTCGAATTCTAAGTCAAAACAAATATGTATTCTAAAAAAAAAAAACCATTTTGTTGATTTGAACACTATTTGGTTTTTTAATCTTAACTGAAATAATACTTGGAAGTTTTAAGCATGGTTAGTGGAATATGAAACTAGACTTCCATATATTTTCAAATGTTTAGAAAACATTGAAGTATGATTTAAAATGTGTAAATTATACCTTTTTGAATTTGGACTAGAAAATATGTTTTGCTTAGGTTTTTTTATGTGATTTTCATGATTTCTCATCCCAAAACAATTTTTCTTTGATGAAAAATCATTTTTTTATCATCATTTTTTTTTTGAAATCAATCTCCATTGATTTAATATGTTCAAAAACAATCCAAAACAATTTTATCATCATCACATGATGATAATTAAATCAAAAACACATTCTTGAATTTTCTTGATCTATGGTTACATAAACCCTAATCTAACTTTTAGATTATTAATTCGCTATCTTTAGAATTTAATGATCAAATCTTTTACAACCATAAAATAAATTACCATGTCCTACATAAATCATAAGGATGCCTCCGATACCATTTGAAGGAAATCAATGTAAAAATGTAGCGAAAATTTAAATTTTTTTATTGATTCATATAAACCCATAATCACCTTATGATTTATGTACAACATCAAGAACGTTCAAAGATAGAAATATTATCTTTCATTTGCTGTGTTCTTGACTTTTGAAATTTGTTGTGTTTGAATTCTACAATATGCTTGAATTCTCCAATATGTTGGAACCCAAATTCTTGCATTCTTGAATCCACAACAATCAGAAAAGTATGTGATCTCTAAAAAAAAGTCCACACATGGAAAATCTTGAATTATTATTTTTCTCTCTTTGGGAATAGAAGAGTCTAAAATATCTTAAAAGAAACTTGTGTGTAGAATGACGTGCTAGGAAAGTTATGCACATTAATAAACTATTTATAGTGTTAGGGTTAGGTGCAACAAACCATTAATTATAAACTTAACCTCTATAGTTATTTCCTAATTACACATTGCCTCTTATGTGTGTGACCCTTTAGGTTGAATCTAATTTGGTTTTAGGATATAACTTTTATGTAATTGCAATTGAAACTTTTTTCCAGTTAATTAAAACTTCTTCTAATTTATTTTGAATCAAAACTCTTTTTAATTCTCCATTTTATAAGAATTAGTTAATAATATATTAAATTAATTCTTAGGGCTTCTACAATCATGAGTGACACCTAGCAGTATATCATGACTACTCAAATAGTGTGAATTTAGTTGTGAAACCTTGAATCTTTCTGTTATCAATTACAGTGCAAATCAATCCTTCCATCATGCAATGTTCTAATTAAGCTAATTAGGGTACAAAATTACTGTCAAACCCTTACAATTAATTCTATGTGTTTAGATTTCAAGAATGTAATTCTTATGGTAAAATTAGAAAATTTGTTCTAATTCGCACCTTGACTTGGCTAAGGAACCTCCCAAATTATATCTTAGCAGATAATATAGGACATTCTCTCCTTTTACTTAGGAGTGATAGATCTCTAATTATAAACTCACATATCTCCATATGAAACCCATGATACCTAATTACTACTAATCAATGATCCATGGATAGAATCATATTAAATAGTATTAAAGTATAATAAGTTGCATACAAGATAACCATGGTGCCTCAGGTCTAAAGATCACATAAGCAACTATAACATAAGAACTACCTATTGATAGACAAGTAAAACTCCATTAAGTGTTCTTAAGTCAAGTCATGTTCAATGAACTCATTCTCTAATGAGCACCCACATACTTGTTTTAGTGTCTACAACACAAGTAACATTGAGATCAGTCACCCTCCTAATTGAGCAAAGACAGTGTATACCAGTCTAATTGGATTACTAACGTCCATTTAGTATCCTACAACCACGAACATTTAATAGAAAAAAAGAAGATTAGTTATCAAAATTATGATCTCATCATAATTCTATCTCCATTACTTTTACTCGATGGACTTAATCATGACAATGTAATTAAATAAATATTCACGATAAACAAACTTGTCATTAATTATGATAATAATTCGAATAAGATTGTTTTAAAAATAATATCCCTAGAAATCAAAAGTCATTAGCTTGTAGGGCATACTACCAACATATTTTTCAAGTAAAACATGTGACTTTAGTGCATAAGAAATGTTGGAGGCTTGAAAAGAAAGTGTGCATTTGACAAAGCAAAAGAGTGGAAGAAAAATACTTCTTTTTCCTTCCTCAAATGGGTGGTCTCATAGGGGAGGATAAATGCAGATTTTTAAGTGCAACATGTGACTTTGATGCATGAAAAAGTGTGAAAACTAAAAGGAAAAATGGAGAATTAACAAGGAAAAAGAAAGGAAAAAAAATTCTCTTTTCTTCTTCAAAATGGCCGAACAATGTAAAGGAAAATAGTGCAAATTTTTTAGTGAGAAAAGTGACTTTGACACATAGAAAAAGTTGAAAACCAAAAGGAAAATTTCCAAGGAACAAGGCAAAAGAGAGGAAGAAAACTTCCTCTTCAAACACTCACATACCCAGCCACATGAGGGGGAGAGGAAGAAATTTTTTTTAGTACAAATGAGAGATGTTGTGGTATCTCCTCTAGCTCTAATATCACTGTTGGGAAACCACTTTGGATGAAGCCCAAAAGGTGATATTCCAAACACCCAAGTCTAGAGTGACTTGTATAAATAAAAGAGACAACAATCAATCAAAGCAAGAAAGAAAAGAACACAAGAAATTTGTTGAAGGTTCAGCAATATGCCTACGTCCCCATGAGCTCCTCCGAGCTCTCTGCACTATTTTATCAATGGATTTCTTTACAATCAGCAACACCCTTCCAAAAACTCACAGGTTCTTGAAGAACAAAAGAAGAAGAAGAAGAAGAAAGTGATAAGAACTAACCCTGGAATTTTCCCAAGAAAATTTCCCTTACAAGCCCTAGAATCCCCTTTCTATTCTACTCTCTCTTTCTAAACAACTAGCCTCTCTACAGAATCTCTCTTGAGTTTAGTGTCTTTGCACTCTCACAATTGATCTAACTTTTAATCACAAGTTATTCCTCACACATCTTGTTTGAGATTGAAGCTAGGTGACCCTTTATATAGTGCACCAACTTCTTGTCCAATCTTGAGAGTCAATCTCCACCCTTAGATCTTGATGACCAATTAACCATGGCCCTCCATCAATCCTAAGTGAAGCTGTGCATTTTGGACATGTCCCACGCACCACTAAAAGAGCTAAAACATGTGTGCATCAGTGTGCCTGGCGCCGCGGCCCAGAACAAAGCAGGCCACGGCCTAAGGCAAAGCACACGTCTCTAACTTTCTGGGCGCCGTGGCCTGGGGGAGTTTGAGCCACGACGCACACCAAGCCAGAAGCTCCTCTATGCTGGGTGCAACACCTTGGAAGTTATGTGTCATGCTGCACACTGGTGTGCATGCTCTAATGCTGAATCCATTCAAACCTCGTTTAAACCTTAGACAAATAGCAATAATCTCTACCTTTGTCCAAGCGTTTAAACCCGAACCCATTGTGCAGAGAACTCAGTATCCAAACTCATCTTGAGTCATCATATCTGCTGACTCCAATCCTAAAAAATCTAAGGCAATGATTGAACTTGCTTAGAGGTAGAACTTTAGTACCAAAATCCGCAGGGTTTTCTTCCGTGGCCACCTTCTCCACACGGATGCATGCTTTTGTAACATTTTCCCGAATGATATGGTACCGAACATCCATATGCTTTGTCCTCTCATGGAACACCAGATTCTTGCACAAATATAATGCACTTTGGCTATCCGAATACACCATAACCTGCTCCTCTAGTACCTTCAACTCTTACAGCAACCCTTTGCACCACATAGCCTCCTTGAGGGTTTCCGTAGCCGCTATGTATTCAGCCTCAGTTGTTGAGAGTGCTACCACAGGCCATATAGAGATTTCTTCAGTTGGCACACCAAATCTCCCTACCTTCCTTCCTCATAGCCTTTAGGTTGCCTCATGTAAATGGCCTTATCAAGCTCTCCATGTAAGAACATTGTCTTCACATCCATTTTCTCGATTTCTCAATTAAATTAGACCACCAAAGCTAACACTATCCTGATCGTCTTGTATTTCGCAACTGGTGAGAATATTTCGGTGAAGTCTATGCCTTCTCTTCGTGTGAACCACTTCGCCACTAGCCTAGCTTTATACCAGACTTCATCCCCTGGAGTGTTCCCTTTGTTTATCTTGTAGATCCATCTACAATCCACAACTCTCTGTTTTTCTGGTTTGGGCACTAATTCTCAAGAGTTGTTCTTCCTCAAAGAATCCATTTCTTCCTCCATAGCAAGCTGTCACTTTGACGAATCCTTACATTCCATGGCTTCCATGTAAGTTTCTGATTCAACCATTCCTTCTTTTGTCCAAGGAACAGATACATTAGCATCCACAAACCCATATCTCAAAGGTGGTCTAACCACCCTCCTTTCCCGGTCCCTTACGAGCTGGTAGTCATTCAAACTTGCTGCATCATCCCCTTCCAGTTCAGCCTCCTCTTGAGTGTCTGAGCTTGGCCTTCATCAATGGGTTCTACCTGGTTTGAACTTTCTTGCCTTCCTTGCTCTACCTGAACTGAATTCTCTTAGATGCCATGCTTCACAAATTCTAGACTGGTTTGCTCACTATCCCCTGCAGGGTTAGTTTTCTCCAAATAGGGAAATAACAATTCATTAAAAATAACATCCCTACTTATTATGAGTTTCATTCCCTTTGGCTCTAAGGACCACAACTTATACCCCTTAATCCCCATCACTATAACCTAGAAATACACATTTTCTAGACCTTGGGTTAAGTTTATCATCCTTTTTGATGTGCATATGCAGCACACCCAAAAGTCCTTAGGTTGCTCAACTCAGGGGGTTTTCCACTCCACATCTCCATGGGAGTCTTAAGGTTTAAAGCCCTAGAGGGTGATCTATTAACCAAGTATGCAGCTGTAGACACAGCTTCTCCCTAAAAATATTTTGGTAAACCGGACCAAATTAACTTGTACCTAACCTTTTCCATAAGGGTTCTATTCATCCTCTCAGCAACTCCATTTTGCTGAGGGGTTTTCACAACCGTTCTATGTCTTATAATGCCATTTAATTCACAGAATTTATCAAAATCCTTATTAAAAAATTCTAAGCCATTATCGGTTCTTAACACCTTAACTACCCTGCCCGTTTGAGTCTCCGGGAACTTTTTCCACGCCACAAATTTATTCAAAGCATCCGATTTATTTTTCAGCAAATAAAATCAAACCCTTCTTGAATAATCATCAATTAAAGACAAAAGGTAACGATTACCTCCTTGTTTTAGTGTCCTTACTGGTCCCCAAAGATCAGCATGGATGTAGTCAAGAATCCCCTTAGACTTGTGCACTCCGGTGTTGAAGCTGACCCGATGTTGCTTCCCAAGAATGCAACTTTCGCAGAAATCAAGTTTCTCTACTTTGTCACCACCAAGTAGACCATTCTTACTGAGAAATTGCAACCCCTTTTCGCTCATATGTCTCAAGCGATTGTGCCAAAGTGCTGCTTTATCTATCTCAGCCATCAAGCTTGCTGCTTGATCCTTGATTTCTGTCTCACTGATCATCTCATAAAGTCCATCTTTGATTGCTGCTTTGATCACTATCAAAGAACCCATGGTTACCTTGTGATCTTTCCTCCCTCAGCTTTGTATGTATACCCCATGGAATCTAGCTGCCCCAATGAGATTAAATTCCTCCTTAAATTCGGGAGATACCTTACATTTCATAGCAGCCTTGTGACTCCATCAAACATCCTCAACTGGATGTCTCCTATCCCCCTCACTTATCAAGAATTGTCATTCCCCAAGAAACCCTTCCATCATTGGTCTCCTTGAAATTCTTGATCCATTCTTTGTGAGGGCACATGTGATAAGTGCACCCGGAATCCAGAATCCATTTCTCGCTGCCTTGCCTCCGGCGCACATTTGAGCACACAACAAGAACATCATCTTGCTGTTCTCCTTTGGCAATCGAAGCCTTTCCATTGTTGGTATGGCTTCTCCCTCGCTCATCCAATAACCTCTTATTGCAATCTTTCTTGAAGTGACCCTCTTTGTTGCAGTAGAAGCATCGTCTTCCTCCAAACTTCGGTTTGGAATGCGATCCCCCATGGCTTTTCCCTCTACCTCTTAATTTCTCCTGGTAGTTGCCATGAATGCTACTGCCATTCCGAGTTGCTGGCCTTCCTCTTACAAACAACCCTTCCCCACTTGATGCCTGCCTACTCTTGGCTTTGAAATCATGAGCCCTTATAGCATTGACCACAATTTCTTTGGTTAGTGTATCTCTTCCATATTCAATTACATTAATTAAACTATCAAAATAATCAGGAAGAGAATTTAATAACATAACAGCTAATTGTTCATCCGAGAATTTAATACTACAACTAGCCAAATCTTGAACTAGTTTATTAAAGACATCAAGATTACCTTGCAACTCTTTATTAGGATCCATTTTAAAAGCAAAGATTCTTTTAAGAAGATAAATCTTGTTAGGGAGAGTTTTGGTAAGAAATAACTCATCTAGTTTCTTCCATATACCAGCAGGATCTTCTGAGTCTCCGCACTCCCTTGTGACACTATCCGACATATGCAAGAAAATGGTGTTGTATGCCATCTTGTTCATCTCAATCCACTAGTCCTCTGTGATACTTACTGAAAAAGCATCATCTTCTCCAATAGCCAAGTCCACCTTCTATTACATAAGAACGGCCTTGATCTTCCGCTTCCACAGGGAAAAATCTTCCTTTCCATCAAACTTCTCAACAATGAAATTTGAACCCTTCTTGCGGAGATGATCCCATATTTGTACAGCATCCACAAATGCTTTCCAACTTCTTCTAAACCTCAAGAACATGATCGAAGATTAATCTCAATACTGTTCTTGAATCAACCTCAAGAACATGATCTAATCTTGATCTTTACTCCATTCTTGAATCACCCAAGATTCTTTGATTCTTGGAGTCTTGCTTCGATACCTCCTGTTCTTGCTCTGATACCCAACTGTGCAAGCTTTGATACCACTATTGTGGTATCTTCTCTAGCTCTGATACCACTGTTGGGAAACCACCTTGGATTCAGCCCAAGAGTTGATCTTCCAAACACCCAAGTCTAGAGTGACTTGTATAAAGAAAAGAGACAATAACCAATCAAAGAAAGAAAGAAACGAACACAAGAAATTTGTTGACGAGGTTCGACAATATGCCTACGCCCCTGTGAGCTCCTCCAGGCTCTCTACACTATCTTATCAATGGAGTTCTTTACAATCAGTAACACCCTTCCAAGAACTCACAGGTTCTTGAAGAACAAAAGAAGACGAAGAAGAAAAAAGTGATAAGAACTAACCCTGGAATTTTCCCAAGTAAATTCCCCTTACAAGCCTGTGAATCCCCTTTCTATTCTACTCTCTCTTTCTAAACGACAAACCTCTCTACAGAATCTCTCTTGAGTTTAGTGTCTTTGCACACTCACAATTGATCTAACTTTTAATCATAAGTTATTCCTTACACATCTTATTTGAGATTGAAGCTAGGTGACCCTTTATATAGTGCACCAACTTTTTGTCCAATTTTGAGAGTTAATCTTCATCCTTAGATCTTGATGACCAATTAACCATGGCCCTCCCTCAATCCTAAGTGAAACTGTGCATTTTGGACATGTCCTACGCACCACTCAAAGAGCTGAAACATGTGTGCATCAGTGTGCCTGGCGTCGCGGCCCAGAACAGGGCAGGCCACGGCCCAGGGCATAGCACACATCTCTAACTTTCTGGGCGCTGTGGCCTGGGGCAGTTTGAGCCATGGCGCACACCTGGCCAGAAGCTCCTCCATGCTGGGTGTCGTACCTTAGAAGTTCTGTGTTATGGTGCACACTGGTGTGCATGCTCTAATGCTGAAGCCATTCAAACCTTGTTTAAACCTTAGACAAATACCAACAATCTCTACCTTTGTCCAAGCGTTTAAACCCGAACCCATTGTGAAGAGAACTTAGTATCCAAACTCATCTTGAGTCATCATATCAACCGACTCCAATCCTAAGAAATCCAAGGCAATGATTGAACTTGCTTAGAGGTAGAACTTTAGTACCTAAATCCGCAGGGTTTTCTTCCGTGGCCACCTTCTCCACACGGATGCATGCTTTCATATCATTTTCCCTAATGATTTGGTACCGAACATCCATATGCTTTGTCCTCTCATGGAACATCCGATTCTTGCACAAATGTAATGCACTTTGGCTATCCGAATACACCACAACCTACTCCTCTAGTACCTTTAACTCTTCCAGCAACCCTTTGCACCACATAGCCTCCTTGATGGCTTCCGTAGCCGCTATATATTCAGCCTCGGTTGTTGAGATTGCTACCACCTGTTGTAATTGAGCCTTCTAACTTATAAAACATCCATTTAAGTTAAAGAAGTAGGAAGTAATCGATCTCCTTTTATCCCGGTCTGCTCCATAGTCTGAATCAACATAACCCTCAAGGCAGATGGACTTACCCCTCTTCTTATAAACCAGCCCCATATCTGGGCTTCCCTTCAAGTACCTCTGCAGCCACTTCATCCCAAGCCAATGCTCCTTTCTGGGATTACTCATAAACCTACTGAGGACACATATTGCATTAGCAATATCAGGTCTAGTGCTTACCATGTTGAATATTACATAACCAACCGCACTAGAGTAGGGGACCTTTTCCATTTCCTTCTTCTCTTCATTCGATCTTGGACATTGATCGCTGGAGAACTTAAAATGACCAGCAAGAGGAACCTTCCCTGGTTTACTATCTTCCATAGAGAACTTAGATATCATCTTCTCTATGTAGGAAGTTTGAGAGATCTTCAATCACTTTCTCTCCCTTTCTCGGATGATACACATCCTAAAGATCTTATGTGCATGGCCAAAATCCTTCATCTCAAACTCCTCACTAAGTTGAGCCTTCAATTTTCTTATCCTCTCCATGCTGCTCTTAACCAGCAACATATCATCAACATAGATCAGGATGACCACAACTTCCTTCACCTTGTGCCCCATGTAATACAAGCACGAATCATAGTAGCTCCTCATGAAACCTAGGTTAGTTACAAAGGAATCGAACCTCTTATACCATTGCCGAGGTGATTGCTTCAGGCCATATAGAGATTTCTTCAGTTGGCACACCAAATCTCTCTACCATCCTTCCTCATAACCTTTGGGTTGCCTCATGTAAATGGCCTCATCAAGCTCTCCATGTAAGAATGCTGTCTTCACATCCATTTGCTCGATTTCTCAACTGAATTGGACCTCCAATGCTAACACTATCCTGATTGTCTTGTATTTCACAACTGGTGAGAATATTTCGGTGAAGTCTATGCCTTCTCTTTGTGTGAACCCCTTCGCCACTAGCCTAGCTTTATACCAGACTTCATCCAGTGGAGTGTTCCCTTCTTTTATCTTGTAGATCCATCTACAATCCACAACTCTCTGTTTTTCTGGTTTGGGCACTAATTCTCAAGAGTTGTTCTTCCTCAAAGAATTCATTTCTTCCTCTATAGCAAGCTGTCACTTTGACGAATCCTTACATTCCATGGCTTCCATGTAAGTTTTTGATTCAACCATTCATTCTTTTGTCCAAGGAACAGATACATTAGCATCAGCAAACCCATATCTCAAAGGTGGTCTAACCACCCTCCTTTCCCGGTCCCTTGTGAGCTGGTAGTCATTCAGACTTGCTGCATCATCCCCTTCCAGTTCAGCCTCCTCTTGAGTGTCTGAGCTTGGCCTTCATCAATGGGTTCTACCTGGTCTGAACCTTCTTGCCTTCCTTGCTCTACCTGAACTGAATTCTCCTTGATGCTATGCTTCACAAATTTCAGACTGGTTTGCTCACTATACCCTGCAAGGTTAGTTTTCTCCAAATAGGGAAAAAATAATTCATTAAAAATAACATCCCTACTTATTGTGAGTTTCATTCCCTTTGGTTCTAAGGACCACAACCTATACCCCTTAACCCTGTCAGCATACCCTAGAAATACACATTTTCTAGACCTTGGGTTAAGTTTATCATCTTTTTTTATGTGCATATGCAGCACACCCAAAAGTCCTAAGGTTGCTCAACTCAGGGGGTTTTCCACTCCACATCTCTATAGGAGTCTTAAGGTTTAAAGCCCTAGAGGGTGATCTATTAACCAAGTATGCAGCTGTAGACACAGCTTCTCTCCAAAAATATTTTGGTAAACCGGACCCAATTAACATTCACCTAACATTTTCTATAAGGGTTCTATTCATCCTCTCAGCAACTCCATTTTGCTGAGGGGTTTTCACAACCGTTCTATGTCTTAGAATGCCATTTAATTCACATAATTTATCAAAATCCTTATTAAAAAATTCTAAGCCATTATCGGTTCTTAACACCTTAACTACCCTGCCAGTTTGAGTCTCTAGCAACTTTTTCCACACCACAAATTTATTCAAAGCATCTGATTTATTTTTAAGCAAATAAACTCAAACCATTCTTGAATAATCATCAATTAAAGACAAAAAGTAACGATTACCTCCCTGTGTTGGTGTCCTTACTAGCCCCCAAAGATCTGCATGGATGTAGTCAAGAATCCCCTTAAACTTGTGCACTCTGGTGTTGAAGCTGACCCGATGTTGCTTCCCAAGAATGCAACTTTCGCAGAAATCAAGTTTCTCTACTTTGTCACCACCAAGTATACCATTCTTGCTGAGAACTTGTAGCCCTTTCTCGCTCATGTGTCCCAAGCGATTGTGCCAAAGTGCTGCCTTATCCATCTCAGCCATCAAGCTTGCTGCTTGATCCATGATTTATGTCTCTCCGATCATCTCATAAAGTCCATCTTTGATTGCTGCTTTGATCACTATCAAAGAACCCTTGGTTACCTTGATCTTTCCTCCCTCAGCTTTGTATGTATATCCCATGGAATCCAGCTGCCCCAATGAGATCAAATTCCTTCTTAAATCTAGGAGATACCTTACATTTCGCAGCAGCCTTGTGACTCCATCAAACGTCTTCAACTGGATGTCTCCTATCCCCCTCACTTGGCAAGAATTTTCATTCCCCAAGAAAACCCTTCCATCATTGGTCTCCTTGAAATTCTTGATCCACTCTTTGTGAGGGCACATGTGATAAGTGCACCCGGAATCCAGAATCCATTTCTCACTGCCTTACCTCTTGCTCAATTGAGCACACAACAAGAACATCCTCTTGTTGTTCTCCTTTGGCAACCGAAGCCTCTCCATTGTTGGTATGGCTTCTCCCTCGCTCATGACATAACCCCTTATTGCAATCTTTCTTGAAGTGACCCTCCTTGTTGTAGTAGAAGCATCATCTTCCTCTAAACTTCGGTTTGGCATGCGATCTCCCATGGCTCTGCCCTCTACCTCTTAATTTCTCCTGGTAGTTGCCATGAATGCTACAGCCATTCCGAGTTGTTGGCCTTCCTCTTACGAACAACCCTTCCCCACTTGATGCCTCCCTACTCTTGGCTTTGAAATCATGAGCCCTTATAGCATTTACCACAATTTCTTTGGTTAGTGTATCTCTTCCATATTCAATTATATTAATTCAACTATCAAAATAATCAGGAAGAGAATTTAATAACATAACAACTAATTGTTCATCCGAGAATTTAATACTACAACTAGCCAAATCTTGAACTAGTTTATTAAAGACATCAAGATTACCTTGCAGCTCTTTATTAGGATCCATTTTAAAAGCAAAAATTCTTTTAAGAAGATAAATCTTGTCCATATGACAGCAGGATCTTCCGAGTCTCCACACTCCCTTATGACACTATCCGACATGTGCAAGAAAATGGTGTTGTATGCCATCTTCTTCATCTCAATCCACTGGTCCTCCGTGATACTTGCTGGAAAAGCATCATCTTCTCCAATAGCCAAGTCCACCTTCTATTACATAAGAACGGCCTTGATCTTCCACTTCCACAGGGAAAAATCTCCCTTTCCATCAAACTTCTCAACAAAGAAATTTGAATCCATCTTGCGGAGATGATCCCAGATTTGTGTAGCACCCACAAATGCTTTCCAACTTCTTCTAAACCTCAAGAACATGATCAAAGATTGATCTAAATACTGTTCTTGAATCAACCTCAAGAACACGATCTGATCTTGATCTTTACTCCATTCTTGAATCACCCAAGAAGTTTGTTCTTTGATTCTTGGAGTCTTGCTCTGATACCTTCTGTTCTTGCTCTGATACCCAACTGTGCAAGCTCTGATACCACTGTTGTGGTATCTCCTCTAGCTCTGATACCACTGTTGGGAAACCACCTTGGATTCAGCCCAGGAGGGGATCTTATAAATGCCCAAGTCTAGAGTGACTTGTATAAAGAAAAGAGACAGCAACCAATCAAAGCAAGAACGAATGAACACAAGAAATTTGTTGACGAGGTTCGGTAATATGCCTACATCCCCGTGAGCTCCTCCGAGCTCTCTGCACTATCTTATCAATGGAGTTCTTTACAATCAGTAACACCCTTCCAAGAACTCATAGGTTCTTGAAGAACAAAAGAAGAAGAAGAAGAAGAATGTGATAAGAACTAACCTTGGAATTTTCCCAAGAAAATTCCCCTTACAAGCCCTTGAATCCCCTTTCTATTCTACTCTCTCTTTCTAAACAACCAACCTCTCTATAGAATCTCTCTTGAGTTTAGTGTCTTTGCACACTCATAATTGATCTAACTTTTAATCACAAGTTATTCCTCACACATCTTGTTTGAGATTGAAGCTAGGTGACCCTTTATATAGTGCACCAACTTCTTGTCCAATCTTGAGAGTCAATCTCCACCCTTAGATCTTGATGACCAATTAACCATGGCCCTCTGTCAATCCTAAGTGAAACTATGCATTTTGGACATGTCCTACGCACCACTCAAAGAGCTGAAACATGTGTGCATCAGTGTGCCTGGCGCCACGGCACAGAACAGGGCAGGCCACGGCCTAGGGCAAAGCACACATCTCTAACTTTCTGGGCGCCCCGGCCTGGGGGAGTTTGAGCCATGGCGCACACCTGGCCGGAAGCTCCTCCATGCTGGGCACCGCACCTTGGAAGTTATGTGTCATGGTGCACACTGGTGTGCATGCTCTAATGCTAAAGCCATTCAAACCTTGTTTAAACCTTAGACAAATACCAACAAGAGAGTTTGTCTTGAAAAAGTGAAACTAATCAAAAGGTTCCAAGTGGATGGTGAAATTGGAAATTCACTTTAAAAATTGTAGGTCTTCTTGGGCTTAGAATTTTGGCAAAAAAATGTTTGGGTTTAGCAAAAATCAATGGGCTTTAGTGGGTTTTGTATTGAGCTAAAATTTAATTGAAGACTTTGGGCTTGAAATTGGTGGAATCAATTAAGGCCCAATTGACTTAACCTCAAAGTGGATTGAATAGAAAGAGCTTGGAATTCGTTATATTATTTAGTTAAATTCAAATCTTTAAATTTACCAAGTCCGAGCACATTGGGATCAAAGATTCATCACAGGAAACCAACATGTGGCTCGTTCAAAATAATTTTGGAATGAAATTGGGTATCTACAAAATCACATACATATCATACATCATATAATATCAAATAAAATATGACTCTCGGTGATTATGGACTTTTGTGCATGATTCATTGAGGCACTTAGTGAATCATTGGTATTAATTTAGAGTTCTATAATATTTTCACCAATTCCCACATAATGGGCCATGTAATCTTCAAACGAGCCTCTATTGCTTACTTGCGCACTCGATCATCCTCCAACTTTACATCAAAAAATTTTATCTACTCCCATCAAACTATTCTAACTAATTAGATTGCATAATCAATAACAAACATTGATTCAAATCAAGAGAAGTTACAATAAGATGGAGATAGAATTTTACAAAAGAGATAAAAGGTGAGGTATGCAAACTCCATTTAAAATTACATATCCCAAAAATAGAGAATAAATATTACAACCCAAAAATTGTCATTCTTAATTAATAAAAATTGTTAGAATTGCCCGTACAAATCAGTCATTTTTGCAGATTAAACTGTATTGATTCAGGAAGAATGATGATATGTACGGCTCGTAAATATAATTTTTCTAGAGAAAGTTATGGCAAAAAAACTATTTTGACTGATTTGAACATTGTTTGGTTTTTTAATCATAAAATAAAAAATACTTGGAATTTTGAAACACAGTTAATGGAATATGAAACTAAACTTCCATATCTTTCTAATGCTTTCAAAAACACTAAAATCAAATTTAAGACAAGTAAATTATGATTGTTTGAAGTTGGACAAGAAAATCTATTCTGCTTCCATATCTTTCTAATGCTTCACTCATTTTCATATGATTAGTTATCGTAATCCGTACCCTCGCCATATCCACATTCTTCAAGGGGAGTGGCCTTAGGTAATGAGCCTGATGCATGGGTAACAATTGAAAAATAGGGGTAACTATAATAGTATGTACCAGTCTAACTGAATTACTAACATCCATTTAGTATTCCACAACCAAGAACATTTAGGAGAAAAGCTTTTGATTTGAGAATATTAGGTCTCAAAATTATGATCTCATCATAATCTTATCTCCATTGCTCTTAGTCTATGGACTTAATCATGATAAATTAATTAAATAAATATTCATGATCAATAAACTTGCCATTAATTATGATAATAATTCAAAAAATATTGTTTTACAAATAATATGCTAGACATCAAATGTCATTGGCTTATAGGAAATATTATTAATACTTGTTTGCGAAATTATCTAGCAATTGGGTGTGCCTAAAATAATAAATTTAAGATATAATTTAAATATTATATTAGTAAAAAATATAGGAAAATGAAAGTGTACACACAAATTTTGTGCTTGAAAATTAAAAACAAGATATGAGTGCGAAATATAAATTTTATCAATTATAAATTCATGGTGGTTATAATCTCTATGAGTATCTAATCAAATATAAATATGACCCTTTGATTATTCTCTTCTTCATGAAATCGGTTCAAGAGCTTTAGCATCTTAATTTTGAACTTCTTCTTGATGAATTTGTCTCGAGGCCCTTAGCAGTTTGATTTTAGTGTTTACAGATTTTTGTGACTGAAAACTTGATCACGAATGAATAAGAACAAGGTTTGATGGAAGAATCGGTTGGAGGGCCTTAGCGACTTAATCTTGAACGAACACAAATATTTGATGAGGAGATCGATTCGAGAGCCTTGGCGACTTGATCTCGAATGAACATGAACAAAGAAGTCTCTAGGCTTTGCACTTGTTTAGAATTTTTCGTTCTTTGCGCTCTTTATGATTTGGGTGTTTGAGAATTGAAGTTCTTCGGGGTCTTAAGGCTTTGATCCAACAAAGCTTTGTTGTGTTGTGGAACCTTGAAGCTTGATTTCAACAATATCTTAGCACTTCTACAAAATGTGTGGAGCCTTGTGGCTTGAATTTTGCAAGATCTTGTTGCTTGGATCGCTCCCCCTAAAACTATGAGTTTAATTTAACTTAAACCATCATTGATAATTAACTCTAAATTATTATTTTATATTAGATATAAATATCAATACAACATGGCTAAATTTGAAAGGCTGAAACTTTGTGACATGTGGAAACGACCGATTAACTTGTTTATGTCATGAAAAGATGCATGTCAATTGGTGATTGGTTCCTTGAAAGTGTCTAAGTGGAGGACATAACAATTTGTTATTGGTCCTCTACAAATGCCCCCTTGAGACTTATTCACGTACACGAACTTTTGAGCGTTGAAAGCAGGCAAGTCTCGATTTCTTTTTTACACCATTTCATCATTTCACACTTGGAATTTGATTTTTTTATGAAAATTATATTTATTTCCATGGTGGTACCATAATTTTTTTAAAAGATTTAATTGAAATACCACTTCTATCTGAAGAGAGACTAGCCGAAGTCAATTAAAATGTGGACATCTTTTCCTAGCAGAAGAAGCTTCTGAAGACAATTGCATTGGCAAGATTAAATGTATTTTGGATGAATTTAATTTCCTATTGTACTGTGCAATTCTAATCCCATTAGGCAAATTAAAGTGATGCTTTGAACCTCTATAAAAAGAGTAGCTGTCAAGCCTTTGCACAATTGCATTTATCACCGGCTCCTACTTTGAAATTATCTTCAAGAAAAATAAGGTATCTCCTCTCTTCTCTCTTTGATTTTTCTTTTGGTGTGATCTTCATGCGCAACACACATACCGGTAGTATGTGCATTTTTCTTTTACAGAAACATAACTAAGCATACATGGCTTTTGTGTTTTCTTTTCAATCTTTCTTCGTCCTCACCACATAATATTCATGGAATATTTATTATGTTGCTACCACATTGCATGTCTAGCATTAATATATTGGATGAATTAACTTTTTCTTCTGCGATTGCCTCATCTTTCATGACAATTAATACATAAAAGAATTAAATTTGATTTCTGTAATAAGATTTTACAAAAACCAAATTTCTTCTCTTTTCTAAAGCTTTGCATGGTATGCATGCAATAATTCATTCATTCATTTTTTTTTTTTTCGTTCAATGCATGTTACGCTTCGATATTTACGACACCAAGGAATTCTCAAAAACTTGAACATAATATATTCCGATGCAATTTCTTTTTTTTCTTCTTTTTTTAACTGCTCTGTTTTTAACATGAAATCCTCATCCTATTTACAGGTGAGATTTGAAAAGATTTAAGAAGACCCAATTAAGATGGCTTCTGATCTCATAGTTGGTTTTGATAACGATGCCACTGTGAGAATTTAAGAGAATAAAGAGATTGTACAAATGTTTACATTAGTTCTATTACATTGAGAATACAATTAAAAATATATATATATATATATATATATATATATATATAAGTTGCTAAAGGAAAAAAAGCAATCCTTAAAACAAGAATGAAAACATGGCCTAAAGTAAGCCTTAAAACAAGGCCTAAAGTAAGCCTTAAAATAAGGATGAAAATATGCTAATAAACATAATAATAAAAATAATTTCTAACAGCCTCTCTCAAACTCACGATGCAGCAGCAAGAAGCATCAAGAGTTTGTCAACAAAGAAACGAAACCACTGAACAGTTTGAGACTTGGTGAAGAAGTCAGCTATCTGCATGGACGAAGATATAAATGGCAATGTAATCGTCTCACGCTGTAATTCCTGCCGAGTAGTATGACAATCAATATCAATATGTTTAGTCCGCTCATGAAAAACTGAATTACGGGCAATTTGAATTGCACTCTTGTTATCACAATAAAGCGGAGTAGGAGTAGTAATTGGGACCCGCATATCTGCCAAGAGCCAACGCAACCAAACAATCTCATTTGTGGTAGTTGCCATTGCACGGTATTCGGCCTCTGTGGAGGAGCGAGAAACAACTTGTTGCTTCTTACTCTTCCATGAAATAAGAGACCCACCTAAGAAGATGCAAAAACCAGTAGTAGACTTACGAACATTGGGGTCACCAGCCCAATCAACATCAAAATATGCACAAAGATCTAAAGAAGAATTGGAGGGGAAAATAAGACTCTGACAAAGAGTACCTCGTAGATAGTGCAAAATGCGAAGAACAGCAGCCCAATGAACTGTAGTGGGAGATGCAATAAACCGACTGACAATGTGGACAGCATAAGCAATATCTAGTCGGGTGATAGTGAGATAGATTAAGCTACCAACCAAGGTCCGGTACAAAGTGGGATCAGGTAATGGAGTACCGTCTGTAGGGCCATATCGAGCATTAAGTTCTAAAGGTGTATCATATGTCCGAGTATCAGTAAGCCGAGCTCGCTGAAGGATATCTACTATGTATTTTGATTGAGATAGAAGATAACTCTTAGGAGAAAGGGTAACCTCAATACCCAAGAAGTAACGTAAAGGGCCTAAATCTTTCATGTCAAACTGATGAGTTAATTCTGCCTTTAGCAATGCAATACCAACAACATCATCACCAGTAATAATCATGTCATCAACATAAAGCGAAAGAAGAATACGGCCAGCAAAGGTGGACTTAACAAAAAGAGATGAATCATGAGCACTAGATAAAAAACCAAGAGAAGTAACCACGATAGAGAACCTCTCAAACCAAGTACGAGGGGCTTGTTTGAGACCATACAATGCCTTTTTAAGTCTGCAAAGTTCCCCAAGATTATGAGACACGCCAGAAGGAGGTACCATATAAACTTCCTCTTTAAGATCCCCATTTAAAAAGGCATTTTTGACATCCATCTGAGAGATATGCCATTTGCAGACTGAAGTAACCGCAATGAGAGCACGTATAGTGGTCATCTTGGCAACTGGTGCAAAAGCTCCCCATAGTCCATACCATATTTCTGAGCAAAACCCTTTGCAACTAACCTGGCTTTGTAACACTCAACTGAACCATCTGACTTTGTTTTGATCTTATAGACCCAACGAGAACCAATAGCACTCTTACCAGGTGGAAGAGACACCAAATCCCAAGTATCGGTCCGATGTAGAGCAACAAGTTCCTCAGCCATAGCCTATTGCCAATTGGGATCAAGAACAACTTCTGTATAGGAGGTGGGCTCATAAAAATTGTGAAAAGACACTAAAAATGAAGTAAATGAAGGTGAATAACAAGAATAAGCAAAATCAGGTAACTGAGTGGACTTACGAGTGTGCTTTGGATAGTGTGATGATGTAGGATTTGCAATCACAAGAGGTGCTGAGATGACCATAGGAAGAGATGGATGATCATCGTCTGTGGAAGACGGAGCATCAGAAATATCACGAGTTGAACCATCAGTAGTTGTTTGAGTCCTGCAAGAATAATGATAAGGAAAAGGTTGCATTAGAGGAGGGGAAACATCAACTGAGGAAGAGGGGCTAATAGAGGGTGGAAGGTGAGGAAGATCATCTAGGAATGGATCAATGCTTATGAGATCAGACTTAGATAATGTATGAGGCATGGTAGAAATAGAGAAGAAGGGAATATGTTCAAGGAAAAAGGCATGACGAGAGACATATAACTTTTGAGTCACAGGATCATAGTAGTGATAACCTTTTTGACCTGCACCATAACCAAGAAAAACACAAATAGCAGAACGAGAAGACAACTTGTTGCACTCGACACTGGGACGAAGAACAAAGCAAGTGCAACCAAACACTAGTAAAGAAAAGTAGTCAGGAGAATGGCCATGTAATTTTTCATAAGGAGACAAACCTGAAGTATGAGCTGTAGGTATTCTATTGATCAAATGCACAGCGGTGAGAACAGCTTCACCCGAAAAAGGACTTGGGACACCAGCAGATAAGAGAAGGGAGCGAGCAATCTCAATAATATGCCTATGTTTTCTTTCAGCAACTCTATTATGTTGTGGAGTGTCAGTACAAGAGGATTGGTGCAGAGTACCATCAGAAGTGAGTAGTTGGGAAAATGCTGTAGATGTATATTCTCTACCCAAATCACAACGAAAACACTTTATCACAGCAGAGTGTTGAGTTTTAACTAATGAGCGAAAAGAAGTGTAAATGTGTAAAAAATCATATCTACGCTTCATTAGATAAACCCAACAATATCTAGTATGATCATCAATAAAAGAGACATAATATCTGGACCCTCCTTTTGTAGCAACAGGAGAGGGTCCCCACACATCAGAATGAATCAAATCAAATGGTGCAGCAGAAGAAGAAACACTCGATTAAAGGGTAAAGCAGAAAACTTTGCCAGTTTACAACCACTACAGTCAGAAATATCATGAGTTTCTAAATCCCCCAAGGATCCTCTAGAGATTAAATATTTTAAATGAGAGGCTGAGACATGACCAAGTCTAGAGTGCCATAAGTAAAAGCTAGAGGAATAAGAAGTTAAATGGAAAGAAGACAAATCAACACCCGAAGCAGCTACATCTGGAACTCGTAGTTCGTCCAAGACATACAATCCCCCTTGCCTACGGCCTGTCCTAATCAGCCTCTAGGATTGAGGATCCTGTACATAACAAGAAGTAGAAAAAAATGAACATAATAACCAGAATCACAAAGCTGACTCACAGATACAAGATTCATAGTAAGTTTAGGAATGCAATAAACATCAGAGAGAGACAGATGAGGTGTGCATACAGAACCAGCACCCGCTAAAGGCATATGAGTTCCATCAGCAGAGGAATGAGAGTAAGATATAGATACAAAGGATGATGAAGAAGGTGACATATGATGAGACGCACCGAAATCTAAGACCCATAAGGAAGAAAGCTTACCTGCAGTGTAAGGAGAAGTCAGACCTGATGAAGATAGAGTAAACATAGCATATGGCTGCGACGATGACTGTGTAGCAAGAAACTTCTGAAACTGCTCTACAAGGGACGCCGTATTGGGATCTGAAGATGGTGCCACTTCAGGCACAAAAGCTGCAGTATTAGATTGTGGTGGCCTATAAGGTCGCTGCTGAGATTGACCACAATGATGCCAATATGGTGGAGATAGTAGTGGGCACCACTGTTGACGCCATTGTCGTTGTGTAGGCCAAGACTATTGATATGCTGGAGCTCTAGATAAACGTTTAGGACACTGAGCCTTCCAATGTCCTCTCTGCTTGCAAAAATTGCACTCATCAAGACTAACTTGTGCATGTGGTTTAGGCTGATACTTCAAGATAGGTTTATTAGGAACAGCTAGAACAAATGGGTTAGATGCTGGGGAAGAGCCATTTCCTGCTTGTGTCTTGAAGCAAGTCTCTTCAGCTAAGAGTTCACTTACCACTGTATCAATAGAGGGATAGGGCTGACGATGCAAAATATTTCCCTGAAGTCCCTCAAAATCATCACGAAGAGTCATTAAGAATTGAACAAGACGTTGTCCCTCTCGATGAGCTATATAATCAGCATTATTCTGAAGAGACTCAAGTTCTGTGAGTGCCAACTGATCCCAAAGATCAGACATTGTGGAATAAAATTCTTGAATGCTCATATTCTTTTGTTGAACTACTCGTATATCAGATTCCAATTGATACTGTTTTGCAAAGTTTGATTGTGTGTATAATCGTGCCAAATGATCCCAAACCTGTTTTGCAGTCTCATACTTGGCCAATTGTATTCCAATAGAATGCTTAACAGAATTATTAATCCGAGTCAAAATTTTCGAATTGTTTGCTTCCCAAGCATTTAAAAGTTCAACATACTCCTCTTCCTTATCATTTGTAGGTTTACTCAAAATATTATTTACATAACTCCACATATGTTTTCCTTTTAAGAAATTTATCATAACATAACTCCAATATGAATAATTATTTCCATTTAATCTAACACTAATAGATTGAAGAGAGTTATCCCTTTTAGCAGCCATTATCAACTAACAAATGAACCACAAAATATTGGAATATAGTGCAAATAGAGATACTAATTGAGCAAACCTCCAAAACGAGTGCAAATATTCGAGTCTACTGATGAAATCCCTCAACTTGCTCCAGATCTGCTTGCGAAAGGGCTGTGCAATAAACCCCCAAATCTACGTGCGAAATACCTCCAGTTTGACAGATTCACAGACTTCGAACTCCTGATTTCAAGCAGATCATGCTCATCATAAACAGTACCCCCAAAAAAAATTTAGGGTGGGATGCAAAGTTCTTCCATGGAATCTTCAATCAAATATTCCATGATCTTGCTCTGATACCATGTGAAAATTTAAGAGAGTAAAGAGATGTGAGAATTAAAGAGAGTAAAGAGATTGTACAAATGTTTACATTAGTTCTATTACATTTAGAATACAATTAAGAGTATATATAGGTTGCTAAAGGAAAAAGGCAATCCTTAAAACAAGGATGAAAACATGGTCTAAAGTAAGCCTTAAAACAAGGCCTAAAGTAAGCCTTAAAACAAGGATGAAAATATGCTAATAAACATAATAATAAAAATAATTTCTAACAACCACTTCTTTTGAAGACACAATTAGAATGGTTTCTGTTCTCGTAATTGGTTGGGTGATGAAATCTCTTCCTTGAATATTGACTTGGTAGCATCCTTAGATTAGCGCTTCAAATGACCGAATGATTTGAAACCTGTCAATCACACGAATAATAAACAGAAATAAAATAATAAGACATGATATACCCAGGTTCACCCCAGAATAGGGCTACGTCCTACCAGAATTTCATTATAATCAACCTCCTAAATCTCTCATTACAATGTGTCTTTAGTACATAGAGAATATTTATAAGAAACTTAAGATGCCCTAATTAGGGTTTTCGCCCTGCTATAAAACCCGACTATCCCCTGCCTGCTCATCGTGGTCGTAGGAGGGTCATAGATCTGGACCCATGAAGTATGCATCAACTCTAACAAGGACTTCACACTTGATTGACAATCTTCTTGGTGGTGGATTGAATATCGCAGAAGGACTTCATAAAAGGTCGACCTTCTTCTTGTTATCACATCACTTCATTAAGTTCATTTGGAAAATTGAGAATGATTCGAAAAAAATTTCTTAGTTGACTGAACTTAGAATATTCAAGCTGCTTAAGTATCTTTACGTATAAAGGATCAAGTTATAATTTCAATTTTTTAAGGCCATTTATAGTTTCAACTAATGTGGGCGAGGTAGTATCATGCAGTCTATGCTCGTGCATCAAGAAGCCTTTTGAAGACTTGAATGTTATAGATAGTTTATATATACTCGTACCAAGGAGTTTTTGAATTTGACTTGTAATTTTGAGACACTTTATACTCGTTTCAAATAGAAAGTTAATCCTTTTTTTCTTGATAGATAGTTTAGACTCGTATCTAAGAGTTCTATAGATAGTTTAGGCTTGTACTAAAAGCAAGATGTGAGAGATTTAAATTTTTATTGAATGTAAAAAGTTTAGGCTCTTATTTAGGAGCTTTGGAACATTGTACTGCTTAACATTATTTCCTAAAGCTTGTTTTTTATTTTTTAGTAATTCAATATTCTTTCTTTCATGCTTATATTTCTTTGAGCTATGTGGACTTTGAAAACTGCAAAGGTGAGAGTTTGAGTTTTCTTTTTTCTTTTGAAAAGGCACCACATCTTCAGAGTCAATGATGATAATAGATAAATTTGATATTGCAACACTTCATTTTCAAATTCTTGAAAGGTGATCATCTCATTTGATTTTTTGTAGTGTTTTTTTTTAATTGTGTTTTGTCTCTTTTCTTGAGATTGCAATGACTAAATTTATTGATCTCTTGAAGTCAGTTTGAGAGAAGCCTCCTTTACTTTCATTTTCGTGTGGATCCTTCACGAACATCACTTTTCCCTTAGAGACTACTATACTAAGCTCCATATCATGCGCTCTTGAAGTCAATTCTTTAAAGTCTTTGGTTGATACATTGCAAAATGTAGCAAAGCTCCCATTGCATATTTTGGATGTAAATATCAATGGCAAAGATTTCAGAAATACCATCTTTTCAGTTGAGACTAAAATTTCTCTACCTTTGGATGTAATCGATAGCTAGCTCGTTTTTCCATTAGTGTGTATTAGTGAGCTCAACTATACTACGGTGAGTGCTATAGAAGCAATTGAGGAATTCATGTTCCAAGTGCTCTCAACTGTCGATGGAATTTTTTTCGAGATCAATATACCAACCAAAAGCATTGTCTTTTAGAGAGCGACCAAACTGCTTGACCATGGGATCTTTTTAAGTGCCAGCACTATTGCACATTTTTGCAAAGTAAGCCACATGTTGTCTTAGGTTTTCTTTACCATCAAATAGTGGAAACTTTGGAGGTTGATAATATGTTGGCATTTTTTGCAACTCAATTCTTCTGCTATATGACTTTATGTACGTGAAAGAAGACTAAGAGTCATCTTTTAACTTTTCAGTGATTGGCCCCATGACGAAGTCCTACAACTAATCTAGAGGAATACAACCATCAGATGAGATTTGAAATTCATTAGTAGCCAAGTGTTTGCCCTTCGCAGAGGATTTTACAATCTCTTTGGGAGTCTTGTGGGATATAGAGCATTCTAGAGGCTTTTCTTGGCTCAAGTTTTTCTACTCCTCTAGTTTTTTTTTTTTTTTTTGAAGAATATCCATTTAAGCTCTTTGAACGTCCAAGGTTTTGATGAGTTTATTGAGCAGCTTTGCCTAAGTTTCTACTTGCTCCTCAAGATAAGAAGATTGTATGACCATATATGACATGATAACATGCTTTTCACAATCAATATCTTTGGATGAATCTTTGAAGCTTGCAAGTAGGATATTTGCAGATCCACTAGATGATGTGCATCTTGAATCACTTCTTGAGATTTTAGAATCTTGAGGGAATAAATTGATGGAAGACTTCTGACATATGATTGGGTGTGACGACACTTGTTTAAACATGAATTTGGCTTTCTTGGTGGCTAAGAAGGTTGAGGACTCTTGGACATGATTGGGTGAGATAATATTTGGTCAACAATGAAATTTTCATTTCCTTTTAACTGAATTCTTGGTATGATTGGACTTAGTGTTCATTGCTTGGTTGGATACTCTAACATTTGATCAACCACATGAACTACTTCTTCCTTCACCCCCTGCAAGGATGAAAGAATGTCGTCTTATTTTGTCAAGGTAAGGTTTGGAGGTGGATTTGAAGACTTTGTTTAAGGATTATAGTTTTCTTCTCGATCTTTCTTTAAGTAGATTAACTCGAGCATCGGGTGACGAAGATGAATTTAATGTTGTTGGTGACTGAGATGTTGGGTCCAAAGAACTTGAGTTTAAGAACTTCAATGGTGTTAAAAGAAACTGTAAGTCTTGATTTTTGGAATAACTTGAAGAAATGAGATGAGAGGTAGAGATAGTCCTACTGGGCGTGCCAAATTTGTACACATAAAAATGTGTTTGAAATTAAAGAGAAGATATGAGTGCCAAATATAAATTTTATTAATTATAAATTCATAGAGGTTAAAACCTTTATGTGTATCTTATCAAATACAAAGATGATCCGCTGATTCTTCTATTCTTGACAGAAACAGTCCAAGGGCTTTAGCAGCTTAATCGTGAACTTCATTTTGATGAATTCATCTCGAGGGCCTTAGTAGTTTGACCTCGGTGTTGATGGATTTTTGTGGACTAAAGTCTGATCATGAATGAAAACAAAAAAAGTTTGATGAAAGAATCGATTTGAGGGCCTTAGTGACTTGAATAGAAGAGATGTGAGATAAAGATAGTCCCACTAGGTGTGCCAAATTTGTACACATAAAATTTGTGTCTGAAAATTAAAGTTAAGATATGAGTGCCAAATATAAGTTTTATTAATTATAAATTCGTGAAGGTTACAATCTCTATGTACATCTTATCAAATACAAAAATGATCATATGATTCTTCTCTTCTTTATGAAATTGGTTCAATGGCTTTAGTAGCTTAACCTGAATTTCTTATTAATGAACTTGTCTAAAAGGCCTTAATAGCTTGATCTTGGTTGAAGAGTTTAATTTAACTTAAACCATGACTGATAATTATCTCTAATTTATTATTTTGTATTAGAGATAAGTATCAATACAACATGGTTAAATTCAATTGGTTGAAGCCTTGTGACATGTTGCAATGCCAATTAGGTTGTCTATATCACGAAAAGAAGCATGTCTATTGGTTATTGGTTATTGGTTCTTTGAAAGTGTATGAGTGGAGGATGTGACAATTTGTGATTGGTTTAAATTTTCTCTTTCTGCAGAAAGATTAGTCCTATTTATGAAGTTTAGAGGGAATAAAATATCCAAAGATAATTTTGTCAAGTCTCCTTTATAGTTTGGATAGTATTGGTTTTAGCATTCCAACGAAACTTAGTGTGGTCAAGAAAATGACTAAACTTTTGGTGTTTCATACAAAGCCTATGAAATTTATCTTTCACTTGTCTCGCCGTATAGGCCTTATTAGTCTTGATCTAAAAGTCATTGTGAATTGACTTCCAAATCTTTTTATGAAAAATACCTTCTTTCACGTGTTTTTTATTTATTTCATCAATCATGATATCTATTAAAAAAATTTCTCTATCAGGCCCCATAATGAGCAATCAACTTGGTCGGACTCCATATACATTAAAATTTAGAAATCAAGATTACTAATTAGGCCAAAATGCAAGCAACACATGCATCCTCTCTCATTAATCTCTTTTACTTTCCATTTATACAGTTGAACAATGTTCTAGTCTATAAAATATAGTCTATTTTTTTCTAAATTGTTCTTACCAAATACCAACACCAATAGATTAATAAACTCACACAAAGTACCAAACACTAACTTAAACTTGGGGTCCTTAATTGGATGTAAGAGTAAACTAGCAAACAAACCAAACCCTAAAAAACAACTTTTACTACATCACGGTTAATGTAACCTATAAATCAAACACTAAAAGTATTCAACTAGTTTTTAGATTTTCAAGCAAACACTAATTCAGATTAAGTGATTAATACCAAAAAAAATTAAGACTAATTAGTAAAGAGTCAATGAAAACCCATTGCATTAAATAGTTCAATAATTCTAATTCTACAATGAATCTAAACATCACAGATTTCAGAACTGTCAAGTATAATTCAATAACAAATTCCATATAATTTTAAATTGACAGCATATGCTTTCTATTTAAGCATGAATTGCATTTCAGACACAAATTCTACTTTGAATTTCTCCCATTTTAACTCTCACATTACTTAGTTTCTCCAACTGGTCAATTTCTTGTCTAAATCAAACACCCAACATGATCAGGTAAATCAATACAAAATTTGTTGTGTTTCAAAATTTAGCAAGTATGACTTTATAAATATTAAAGTGTATGAATAGAATTCTACTTAAGAAGATGCTAAACACTTCATCGAACTTCAAAGCTTGTATTTATAAAATTGATGTCTCTCTTCTAATATAAACCAAAATTTATTTACCAACAGATATTAGTCTATAAGAAACAAGGCGGTCTAAATGACTTTTGTGAGATCCATTACTGAGTTATTAGGAAATTTCAAGTAAAATGAAAAAAAAGAAATTTCTCCTAAAAATTATATTACTTACAAATCTCAACATAACCTTCAATTTGAGGTACCCAAAAAATAAAAAGAGTTAAAAAAAATTCAATTGGGGAAAAAGAGTTTGAAAGAAATAAATATATAGGAAAAAATAAGAAAAACTACTGAAAATTTGATTTTTGTATGTACAAATCCATAAATATATCGAAAAAAGAAGAAATTAGTAGAAAACATTGAAAAGAGAGAAGTTATAAAAACCCCTAAAAACAAGCAAAGAAAAAATAAAAATAAAAGCTACTTGAGCTAAGATCAATTTCAGTTCGAAGCTAAAGAAGATGACCAGAGAGAACAAACAGAGAGAGCTCTGCAAAGAAAAATATGAGTGAGATCTCACCGTAAAAAGGAGGAGGAAGATATCGAGACTGAAAACATACATGGCTGAGATCAAGACTAAAGAATATGACCAAAAAAGGAAGAGGGAGAGCTTTTTCTATAAAGAGAAAGAGAGAAACTTGAAATCTTCAAAAAACTCTTCACATGTTTTTTCAAATGATTTTACAATATTATTTTTAAAAAGGGCTAAAAACGACATGAAGAAATTTTTTAAATTTGGCGTTTAAAATTTGGTTCTTTGAAAACAGTTTTTAAAAATAAGTTTTAAAAAAAAATCTAAACTTCTTTTTTAGAATTTAAAAACTGATTTCAAGTTTTAAAAGCAGAAAACAATTTTAAAAATTGTTCCCAAACATGCTAAAAAGTCTCACATAAAAAAGCTCCATGTTCATCAAAACTCAAACTGAGGAGTGAGGATCAACGAAAAAAGAGGGAAGTACAAATGATAAAAACAATATGATTACTCTTTTCGATCTGTTTACATACCCTTCAACTCAATCATTATGTTTACAACAAATTAGACCAACATATTTGCTTTTATTGGGATGTAGTGAAAATGATTCCACCCAATTCCTTCTTCAGCATTTTTTTTTTCAATAAAATTAGTATAGAAAAATACATAAAAATAAAATTTTAGCCTAAATAATTTAGACTCCCACCCTTTAAAAATATCTCTCTTTCTTCCATGAATCCTTTTTTTTCAACAAAATAAAAAAAATCAAGAATTATTCAAACCCCAATTCAAAATATCTTTTCTTGAAATTATCCAAGACTTGGTGTAGATGGTTATACCACGTGATCTTGGATGTGAGATGGAGCCAAAGTGGTGGTGGTGATCATGGTGGTGGCCATTTTTATAGGAAGTGAAAAGTATTTCTCGGTGGTTTGGGGTGTCAACATATATTGGTTTCTTATTGTATTTAGTTTTCTATAGTGTTTGAATTTCCAAGTTTTATATTGTGTTCGGCTTTTTAATTCTATTAGGGTTTGTACTAGACTATATATAGGTTATCCATGTAATACATATTACACATAATAATACAATGTTTCTTCCGAATCTCTCTTTTTTCAAGAGAATATCAGGTTTGTTGATCCAATTTTGAAAGTCGTTTAAGTACTTTCGCAATTTTGATGAGCAACTTAATTTGGTTCATCCGATCATAGCCCTCTTTCTTATTTTTTTTTACTCTAGATTATTATACCTATATTTCTTTGCTGCGTTTTGGTTCGTTGATTGGTTTAATCTTTTGGTTTGGTTCGAGTTCTTTGTTGGTTTCAGTAATTTTAAAGTCGGTTTATTTTAGTTCCTAAGATTATTGGGTGTGATCTTGGCATCTGTGACATCAATTTTGACCATATTAGACTCTACGATGAAGGTTCTTGCTTGTGATAAAGATTTTCACTTTTTCAAGTTTCGATCTTAAAGCCTATTAATCTCTTTACTTTTGTATCCCTAGATAATCCTCATCCAGTCATGTGAAAGGGTGTTAGATTCGGTCTCGCACCATTCACTTTGTTTCGACATATGCTTAGGTTCTTTTCTTGTTTTCAACGAGGGCACGTGCAAAGAGGCGAGTTAACATGTGAAAGAGAGTTACCTTCGTAGAGTTATTCACTGAAGTTTGTCCTTCTCGATTTTTCTCGATACTTCTTTGATTTGGTTAACAAATTCAAGTTGTTATCTATTTTACCACCTTGAGTTTGAGGGGATATTACGTAAATTAGTTTCCTATTGTGTTTGGATTCCTAAGTTTAGTTTTCTATTGTGTTTGAATTCCTAATTATATATATATGTTATCCATGTAATACATATTACACACAATAATATTATAAAACAAAGTTTCTTCCCAATATCTCTTATTCTAACATGGGGACATGGTGGTGGGTGAAGAGGCAAGCAAGGACTCATTAGGGAAGAAAGTTAAGGAGATATATTTAAGGATGACAAACAAAGAATAAAGAATTAGAGGAAGAAAAGGAGTCAAGATTCAATTGATTTTAATGAGGATATTTCTGTCATAAAAGTAAATTAAATTGTGGCAGCAACTAAAATGGTTATGGCAATAGCCTACCAAAAAATGTTTAATAATTGCTATTATCTTCATATAGTTTTGCGAATTACCTAAAACTCGGTGTGGTAATAGTTACCTCCTTTTGTTAAGAAACACGTTAATCAAATGTTAGATTCTTAGTAAAAAAATGAGTAAACACGATGAAAGAAAAGATCTTTTCACAAATTCCTTTAGGATTTGTTATTTTTGTGAGAGTTCTATTCTATATCATTGATTCTTAATAGTTTAAACTCTCTTTTTTTTTTAAAGGAAGAGTTTAAACTCTTAAGAGTTAGATTATTCAGAATTAGCTTTTTTATTTTTGATATTTATTTAAAATTTGAGTTATCTAATTAAGCTTTGAAACATTTTTAATGAAAATAAGTTTTAATTCAATAAAATAGTTTCCTTTTTTTTATCATTTTGCATTAACTTTAGAATAAAAATATATTTCTTAAAACAACCAAAATACTCTAAAACTACAAGAAAGTGTTATTTTTGTTGAAAAATATAAGTTTTGAAAAAAGAATTTATTATCGAAAAAAGTTTTATTTTGATATATTTAATTATTGTTACAGTGAGAAAAGTGAGAATTGTTATTCACATGAAAATTACAATTATCGTGAATTTTGTCAAACTGACAATAAATTTTTTTTCAATTCTTAAGAATTCACAATTCCCACATTGATTTCTCGTGCAACAAACAGATCCTTAAAGATAATAGAATATGTGAAATCAAACTTAGTAAAAAGAAGTAAGCAATTTTCAAAACCACAATAAGATAATCGTAACTATAATTATCCCCCAACCTTAAATGATGTTAATATAATTTACCCTAATACTAATTTATGGTATTATATAACTAAGTAACACACTTTTTCTTTTTTTGTTCTTTTGTTTTTTTTTTTTTTTTTTTTTTTTTTTGCATTGATGAACCCAACTTATCCTATTTTTCTGAGTCACACACAACAACTCTCATCATCGACCCAAAAACTTATAACACTTTTGGGAGCTAGGGAAAAGAATAGGAAGTAATGTATATTAAGGTAAAAAGGAATGATTAACTCTCATTTTTTGGATGTTATAATTAAAAGATAGGAATAGAAAAAAGAGTAGTGTTACATTACCTTATTTGGATGGAAGATAGAGGATGGATAGGAACGAAACAATTAAGTTATAATAAAAAGTTACACAAATATCTTAAATTATTAATTATAAAAAACCTAAATGAGATAGTTTTGAATAAAATTAAACAAATGAAGGTCACGTTACCTCTAAAAACAGTCCAACTTTGAGGAATTTCAATAGTGAAGTTTTGGCGGTAATTGGAGTTTTTCAAGTTACCCAATAATTGCAATATCTCTTATTAAAAAATCACAAACAAAAGAAGATAAAATAACTCCCTTGATAAAATAACTCCCTTTACATTTTATTCCATTCCCTCTAATTATTCCATCCAAACACAATATTTAAGGCACACACAATAGTAAGACTTGTAACAATAACTTGCATGTAAACACAATTTGGGTAGTATATAATACAATACTTTGTATCATTGTACGAGATTGCTGGGCACTCCTCTGTTTTGTGCTGGGGCACTAGTTGTGGGGGCTGTTGGTTTGGTGGGGTTGGTGGTACCAGTACTGGAAACTCTGCTGGTTGATGGCTGTGGTAAAGTCTGCGGCACTGAAACCTGTGATGGCTGCGATCGATATGGTTGGGGACGTGATGAGTGCCTGGGCTGTTGTGACTCCATTTTCATGGCTAGGTTGACCACCTCGGATTGGGACCACACAGTATGGAGGGATACCTGTTCTTGAATGGACACTCGCAACCCTCCAATATACCTAGCCACTTGTTGTCCCTCTATTTCCTACAGGTCATTGCGTGAGTTGAACCTATAAAACTCCTCCGTATAATCACTGATGGTGCGTACCCCTTGCCTGTAATTCTGATATTGCTGGTACAGCATTCGTTCATAGTCAGAAGGAAGGAACCTTGCTCACAACAGTTGCTTCATCTTGGACCAGGAGGGAACAGGCTGCTTACCCTGTCGCCTACGGCTATTCTGTGTCTGCTCCCACCATGTAGAGGCCCCCCTTCAGTTTATAGGCTACAAGCTTCACCTACCTATCTTCTAGGATCTGCATATACTCAAAGAAAGCCTCCACTTTGAAAAGCTAGTCAATAAAGTTTTCGACGTGGAGGTGGCCATTGAAACACGGCAGATCTACCTTAACCCGAAAATCATGATTGTTCTGTTCGTACCTGTTCGGGTTGTAACAGTTCTGACCAACACGATTCTGATTACGACCATGCTGACCATCATTATTGTTCTCGACACCCAGCACTTCGAACTTATCATCACTGGATAAAGCAGCATAGGCTTGGGGCCTACGCTGCGGAGCAGGAATGCGTCCAGCAACCGGTTTGTCATGAGCAAGGCCTCCGACACGATCCGAGTTGCGTTCTTCACCCCTGTTGCCATTGATTCTCAAACCAGTCATAGTTTTTTGTATCGCCCGCAACATGCGTTCGATACAATCAAACCGTTGATTGTGATCATTAAACTGCTGATTGTGATTATCTATGGCTGCCCATAGGACCTGCACCCCACGATCAACGTCGTCAAGGTGGTTGCTTTCGTTTCCATCACTTGCCATCAAACCAAGGTAGAACAAGGCTCTGATGCCAATTGATGTAAAACGCTAGCGGAAGAAAGAACTAGGAAGAAGAACTGTGTCTCAATCCTCAATAAACTCTCACGAAGAGAAAAGAAACCCTAATTTTATCCAATAATAATAATAATAATCTATACTATTACATGGCCTCATTATTTATAAGGTTAAAGTAAAAAAAAGAAAATTTAAATTAGGCAAGTACAAAATAGGAAATTTCCCAAAAACTGAAAACAGCTAAATTGGAGGCCTAAACGTCGTTTTTTGGCTTTCCCACATCACGTTTCTGCTGTGGCCAATAATAACGTTCAGCTACCTGGGCTATTGTTTTGTCAAGCCCTACATGACCCTTTAAACCACTGCTGTGTATCTCATGGAGAATCTGCTCACGCAAAGTCGTGCGAGGGATACACAATTGGTTACCGCGAAACAGAAACCCGTCCTAGACATGAAAATCAGAGATCGCCTCTTTCCGTTGACACTTCACCCAAATTTCCTGAAAATCAGCATCTTCCTCATATAACTCTTTCAAACAGTCAAACCCCACAATTTCTTATCCGAGAGTCAAAAGTAAGGATGCACGCAGGCTTAACGCATCTGCCACCTTATTCAACTGCCCAGACTTGTGTTTGAGTACAAAACTGAGTTTCTGGAGGAAGTTAGTCCACCGAGCATGCATTCGATTCAGGGTGGTTTGTGTGTTGATAAATTTCAGGGCTTGGTGATCATTGTAGAGAACAAACTCACGCTGGATCAGGTAATGCTCCCAATGCGTCAAAGCTCGGATGACTGCATAAAATTCTAGCTCATATGTGGTCCACTTTTGGCGACCATCATTGAGCTTCTCGCTAAAAAATTCTTCTGGCCGTCCCACCTGTGACATAACAGCACCAATACCTACACCTAAGGCATCACACTCAACTTCAAACAGCTTGTCAAAACTTGGCAGAGCAAGTACTGGGGCTGTATAAAGCCTTTCTTTGATCACTGCGAAGGCTGTATCTTGTGCATCTCCCCACTAGAATCGGCCTTTTTTTCATGTACTATGTGATTGGTGCTACTATACTGCTGAAGTTCCGAATAAATCTGCGGTAGAAAGTGGCCAATCCATGAAAACTACGAACATGGTGCACTGTTGTTGGGGTTGGCCACTCCGGAATTGCACGTACCTTCTCTTCATCAACCTGAATACGATCTGCCCCCACGATATATCTCAAAAACAGCAGCTTGGTAGTGAGAAAATTGCACTTCTTTAGGTTCACATAGAGTTTACTCGCGCGCAAAACCAGCAACCCTTCTCGCAAGTGGTCAAAGTGCTCCACCTCATCCTGGCTATAGATTAAAATATCATCAAAATAAACAACCACAAATTTACTAATGAAGGGTTTTAAAACCTGGTTCATTATACGCATGAAGGTGTTGAGAGCATTTGATAAACTGAAGGGTATCACCATCCACTCATAAAGCCCTTCTTTGGTCATAAAGGTTGTTTTCCATTCATCCTCTGGCCTGACCCGAATCTGATGGTAACCACTATGCAAATATAACTTGGAGAAGATTTTGGCACCCTCTAACATGTCCAGCATATCACTTAGTCGTGGAATGGGATAGTGGTACTTGACTGTTATCTGTTTTATGGCCCGACTGTCAATGAACATGCGCCAGCTTCCATCCTTCTTCGGTGTCAACAAAGCAGGTATAGCACAGGGACTCAAACTCTCTCTGATCAGCCCCTTTTTAATCAACTCCTCAACCTGATTTTGTAGAATTTCGTGCTCTTGAAGACTCATTCGGTAGTGTGGCAGATTCGGCAAACTAGCCCCAGGAACCAAGTCAATAGGGTGCTGAATATCTCTCTTGGGAGGCAGACCTTCAGGTAATTCCACTGGTATGACATCTTGAAATTCAGCCATTAATGGCTTTAACTCCTCAGGAATCTGTTGATACTCGGCTGGTGGTTCTCCTTTTACTACCAACGCATAGAACTCCCCTACTGCTTTCACATCTTCAACAAACTCCATATCAGGAACTGTAAGAAAGGTCTTTCCCTCTGCTCTAGGGGTTTCGACAGCTGGTTCACATTCACTTGCAGGAACTAGTACAATCTTTTTGTCAAACCCCTAGAAAACATAAGTATTATCCCGACCCTTATGCATAGCATCTACTTCAAACTGCCATGGCCTCCCCAATAATAAATGACACACATCCATATCAACAACATCACACATAATCTCATCCTTATAAATTTTGCCAATAGACAAAGGAACACGACAGATATCAGTTACCCGAGTTTCAGCACCCTTTTTGATCCAGCCAATCTTGTAAGGAGAGGGATGTTTTTCTGTTTTCAGGTTCAATGTTGCGACAAGGGCCTTCGATATGGTTAGGGACGTGATGAGTGCCTGGACTGTTATGACTCCATTTTCATGGCTAGGTTGACCACCTCGGATTGGGACCACACAGTATGGAGGGATACCTGTTCTTGAATGGACACTCGCAACCCTTTGATATACCTAGCCACTTACTGTCCCTCTGTTTCCTGCAGGTCATTGTGTGAGTTCAACCTATAAAACTCCTCCGTATAATCACAGATGGTGCGTATCCCTTGCCTGTAATTCTGATATTGCTGGTACAACATCTGTTCATAGTCAGGAGGAAAGAACCTTGCTCGCAGCAGCTGCTTCATCTTGGACCAGGAGCGAACAGGCTGCTTACCTTGTCACCTGAGGTTATTCTACGTCTGCTCCCACCATGCAGAGGCTCCCCCATTCAGTTTATAGGCTACAAGCTTCACATGCCTATCTCCTGGGATCTACATATACTCAAAGAAAACTTCCACTTTGAAAAGCCAGTCAATAAAGTTTTCGACGTGGAGGTGGCCATTGAAACACGACAGATCTATCTTAACCCGATAATCATGATTGTTCTGTTCGTTCTTGTTCTGGTTGTAACAGTTCTGACTAACATTATTCTGATTACGACCATACTGACCATCATCATTGTTCTCAATGCCCAGCACTTCGAACTCATCATCACTGGATAAAGCGGCATAGGCTTAGGGCCTAAGCTGCGGAGCAGGAACGAGTCCAGCAACCGGTTGGTCTCGAGCAAGGCCTCCGACACGATCTGGGTTACGTTCTTCACCCCTGTTGCCATTGATTCTCATACCAGTCATAGTTTTTTATATCTCCCGCAACATGCGTTCGATACGATCAGACCGTTGATTGTGATCATCAAACTACTGATTGTGATTATCTATGGCTGCCCATAGGACCTGCACCCCACGATCAACGTCGTCAATGTGGTTGCTTTCGTTTCCATCACCTATCATCAGACCAGGGTAGAACAAGGCTCTGATACCAATTGACATAAAACGCTAGCGGAAGAAAGAACTAGGAAGAAGAACTGTGTCTCAATCCTCAATAAACTCTCACGAAGAAAAAAGAAACCCTAATTTTATTAAATAATAATAATAATAATCCCTACTATTACATGGCCTCCTTATTTATAAGGTTAAAGTAAAAAAGGGAAAATTGAAATAAGGCAAGTACAAAATAGAAAATTTCCCAAAAACTGAAAACTGCTAAATTGGAGGCCTAAACGTCGTTTTTTTGGCTAAAATCCCACATCATATTTCAGCTGTGGCCAGTAATAATGTTTAGCTACCTGGCCTATTGTTTTGTCACGCCCCGCATGACCCCCTAAACCACTGCTCTGTATCTCACGGAGAATCTGCTCGCGCAAAGACGTGCGAGGGATACACAATTGGTTACCGCGAAACAGAAACCTATCCTGGACATGAAAATCCGAGATCGCCTCTTTCCGTTGATACTTCACCCAAATTTCCTGAAAATCAGCATCTTCCTCATATAACTCTTTCAAACAGTCAAACCACACAATTTCTGATCGAAGAGTCAAAAGTAAGGATGCGCACCGGCTTAACGTACCTGCCACCTTATTCAACTGCCCAGACTTGTGTTTGAGCACAAAACTGAATTTCTAGAGGAAGGTAGTCCACCGAGCATGCATCCGATTCAGGGTGGTTTATGTGTTGATAAATTTAAGGGCTTGGTGATCACTGTAGAGAACAAACTCACGCTGGATTAGATAATGCTCCCAATGCGTCAAAGCTCGAATGACAGCATAAAATTCTAGCTCATATGTGGTCCACTTTTGGCGAGCATCGTTGAGCTTCTGGCTGAAAAATTCTACTGGCCGTCCCTCCTGTGACAGAACTGTACGAATACCTACGCCCGAGGCATCACACTCAACTTCAAACAGCTTGTCAAAACTTTGCAGGGCAAGTACCGAGGCTGTAGAAAGCCTTTCTTTGATCACTGCAAAGGCTGTATCTTATGCATCTCCCCACTGGAATCGGCCTTTTTCATGCACTCTATGATTGGTGCTACTATACTGCTAAAGTTCCGAATAAATATGTAGTAAAAAGTGGCCAATCCATGAAAACTACGAACATGGTGCACTGTTGTTGGCGTTGGCCACTCCCGAATTGCACATACTTTCTCTTCATCAACCTGAATACCATCTGCCCCCACGATATATCCCAAAACAACAGCTTGGTAGTGAAAAAATTGCACTTCTTTAGGTTCACATAGAGTTTACTCGCGCGCAAAACCAGTAACACTTCCCGCAAGTGGTCAAAGTGCTCCACCTTATCCTGGCTATAAATTAAAATATCGTCAAAATAAACAACCACAAATTTACTAATGAAGGGTTTTAAAACCTGGTTCATTATACGCATGAAGGTGCTGGGAGCATTTGATAAACCGAAGAGCATCACCATCCACTCATAAAGCCCCTCTTTGGTCTTAAAGGCTGTTTTCCATTCATCCCCTGGCCTGACCCGAATCTGATGGTAACCACTACGCAAATCTAACTTGGAGAAGATCTTGGCACCCTCTAACATGTCCAGCATATCACTTAGTCGTGGAATGGGAAAGCGGTACTTGACTATTATCTTGTTTATGGCCCGACTATGAATGCACATGCGCCAGCTTCCATCCTTCTTCGGTGTCAACAAAGCAGGTACAGCACAGGAACTCAAACTCTCTCTGATCAGCCCCTTTTTAATCAACTCCTCAACCTGATTTTGTAGAATTTCGTGCTCTTGAGGACTCATTCGGTAGTGTGGAAGATTCGGCAAACTAGCCCCAGGAACCAAGTCAATATAGTGCTGAATATCTCTCATGGGAGGCAGACCTTCAGGTAATTCCACTGGTATGACATCTTGAAATTCAACCATTAATGGCTTTAACTCCTCAGGAATCTGTTGATACTCGGCTGGTGGTTCTCATTTTACTACCAACGCATAGAACTCCCCTGCTGCTTTCACATCTTCAATGAACTCCATCTTAGGAACTATAAGAAATGTCTTTCCCTCTGCTCTAGGGGTTTCGACAGCTGGTTCACATTCACTTGCAGGAACTAGTACAATCTTTTTGTCAAACCCCCAGAAAACATAAGTATTATCCCGACCTTTACGCATAGCATCTACATCAAACTGCCATGGCCTCCCCAATAATAAATGACACGCATCCATATCAACAACATCACACACAATCTTATCCTTATAAAATTTGCCAATAAAAAAAGTAACACGACAGATATCAGTTACCCGAGTTTCAACGCCCTTTTTGATCCAGCCAATCTTGTAAGGAGAGGGATGCTTTTCTGTTTTCAGGTTCAATGCTGTGACAAGGGCCTTCGATATGATATTCTCACTGCTGCCACTGTCAATAATCATCATGCACACTTTCTGGTTGATAGTTCATCGCGTCCTGAAAATACAGTGTCGTTGGTTGTCATCCTTCTACCTTGGCGTAATTAACAAACGTTGAACCACACAGTTAATATATACACCCTTATCTGCATCTGCTACTTCACCACCAGCGTAATCATCGACCTCCCCAGAATAACCTTCATCTGCACCAAAAAGATTCTCCTCCTCCTCTGCTGTTTTAACCATGTTAACCTGCCGACGGTTGGGACATTCATTGGAACGATGTCCAGGTTGACCACATCTGTAACACTTTCCTGAAATGGGACGGGCATAGGGATTGCTGGGCACTCCTCTGTATTGTGCTGGGGCACCAGTTGTGGGGGCTGTTGGTTTGGAGGGGTTGGTGGTACCAGTATCGAAAACTCTGCTGGTTGACAGCTGTGGTGAAGTCTGTGGCACTGAAACCTGTGATGGCTGCGATCGATATGGTTGGGGACGTGATGAGTGCTTGGACTGTTGTGACTCCATTTTCATGGCTAGGTTGACCACCTCGGATTGGGACCACACAGTATGGAGGGATACCTGTTCTTGAATGGACACTCGCAACCCTCCGATATACCTAGCCACTTACTGTCCCTCTGTTTCCTACAGGTCATTGCGTGAGTTCAACCTATAAAACTCCTCCGTATATTCACTGATGGTGCGTACCCCTTGCCTGTAATTTTGATATTGCTGGTACAACATCTGTTCATAGTTAGGAGGAAGGAACCTTGCTTGCAGCAGCTACTTCATCTTGGACCAGGAGCGAATAGGCTGCTTACCCTGTCGCCTGCGGTTATTCTGCGTCTGCTCCTACCACGCAGAGGCTCCCCCCTTCAGTTTATAGGCTACAAGCTTCGCCTGCCTATCTCCAGGGATTTGCATATACTCAAAGAAAGCCTCCACTTTGAAAAGCCAGTCAATAAAGTTTTCGACGTGGAGGTGGCCATTGAAACACAGTAGATCTACCTTAACCCGATAATCATGATTGTTCTGTTCGTACCTGTTCTGGTTGTAGCAGTTCTGACCAACACGATTCTAATTACGACTATACTGACCATCATCATTGTTCTCGACGCCCAGCACTTCGAACTCATCATCACTGGAAAAAGTAGCATAGGCTTGGGGCCTATGCTGCGGAGCAAGAGCACATCCAGCAACCGGTTGGTTGTGAGCAAGGCCTCCGACATGATCCGGGTTGTGTTCTTCACCCCTGTTGCCATTGATTCTCAGACCAATCATAGTTTGTTGTATCTCCTGCAACATGCGTTCGATACGATCAGACCGTTGATTGTGATCATCAAAACGCTGATTGTGATTATCTATGGCTACCCATAGGACCTGCACCCCACGATTAATGTCGTCAAGGTGGTTGCTTTCGTTTCCATCACCTGCCATTAGACCAGGGTAGAACAAGGCTCTGATACCAATTGACGTAAAACACTAGCAGAAGAAAGAACTAGGAAGAAGAACTGTGTCTCAATCCTCAATAAACTCTCACGAAGAGAAAAGAAACCCTAATTTTATTCAATAATAATAATAATAATCCCTACTATTACATGGTCTTCTTATTTATAAGGTTAAAGTAAAAAAAGGAAAATTGAAATTAGGCAAGTACAAAATAGGAAATTTCCCAAAAACTGAAAACTGCTAAATTGGAGGCCTAAACGTCGTTTTTTGGCTAAAATCCCGCCACACTGATTCTGGTTTTGCTCAGTGGCCCATTTCCAATCAAACTAGGGTCTCGGGGGCCCGATCCGGGCCGATACGTAAAACGATGTAAACCGTACTCTTAGATTTGGAGCGGTCCAACCGTTCTAGGTAGTCTAGGGCCATCTGTTCTGCTTTGTCTACCTGTTCTGCATCATTCAATCACCACCATTCCCTGAGTGAATGGGCTGATGAGTATGATCCTATCATGTAATGGATTCGTTGTTGTTGATTGTGGGGATTCTTGATCTGAATATTTTTGGTTTTCTATTGGTTTTGTGGGATCAGTGAAGTCGAAGATAAAGGGTAGGAATAGAGAGAGAGGTCTTTGTGCCTCAACAGTCTCTCGAACAAAGAACCAATATCAGGTGCTTTAGTTTCACTTGCCTTGAATTCAAGACTCTTTAATAGATACAAAAGAGAAAAATTTAGAGAGAGAATTGAGAAGAAGAAGTAGTAGAGATAGAGAGGGAGAGGGAGAGGGGTTACAATGAGGAAAGGCGTGCGTCCACAACAATAACTTAGAAGGTTCTGGAAAGATATGGAATTTTTTGGGTCAAAAATTGAAAATCTACTACTAAATGTATATGTGTCTTCTAAGGCAACTTTGTTTTTATTAGTTACCGGAAAACATCCTAATTCTCTTTTGGGTTTGTTGGCTGGAGAGGGTCTCTAGTGTTTTTTTCGGTTACTTCAAAATTTGTGGTCTTCTTTGTGTTTGGTTTGAAGGAAAGTTTGAGGGAAAATACTCTTAATTTTCTTGGTTTTTTATTTTTTGTGCTCTGGTTCCAACGAAAAGAGGAAAACATGGTTAAGGGATAGTTTTGGTATCTTATATGAGCACCATTAGTTTTTGTCACGGCGTAATATGCATGGGACTCAATTATTCTGATTTTGATAAGTTAAGACTTGATTGTTTAAATTGAAACTATAGAGACTTAACTGTGACTAGGTCCAAACATTAGGAATTAAAATTGACATTTACCCATAAATAAATACATCAATCAATAAAGCTTAATTCAAAATTTCACGTTACTATAAATTTTCCATATTGAAATTGAATTTTTTTGTCAATTTCAAGTGATTTTTTTTTCAATCTCAAAATCTTTATTGAAAATGAAATTATAAACCTTTTTCTCAACTTGCATGATAATTTCTAGTCATCAATCAACCAAAGATGGAGCTTTACAACCGTAGGTGAGATTTTTCATTTTGAAAAAGATTGTTAATCAACTGTATGTTTAAACAACCATAAGCGTGACTTTCAAACCTTCGAAGAAAAAGCTAAGCAACTGTAAGCACAACTTTAAATAATGAGTTAAACTTTCTTAAGAAGAGACAGCAAACGACCGTAAATGAATCCTTCCTCTATCATTTAAATTTGATGTATTACAATTCATCTTTCTCACACTATTTTCATGGGTGGCACATTCACAAATTAATTTTGTATTTACATCTTCCAAGCCCCAGTGTGTTGGGGGAAAGTAAGCTTTAACACATGCTAAGAAAATTGGATGTGGGACACGAGGGTTCCAAAGATCTCTATTTTATCAAAGCTTAAAATTTTTACTGGACTTAAATAGATGTCCGGAGATCCCAAGACCGTCATGACAAGCACAAATGCTTTTATTCTCAGTCCTATTACCAGAGAGGAACCAAGAATTCCTATTTGCTTTGCCTCAATATGGTTAAAGAAGGACATGCAGTCTACAAGCTCTAGCATAGAAGGTAGCACAGATGCTTAGAAGCGTTTAAGCAAATATCCTTCTCCACACTAGTGGTTCAGTTACAAGATGCTAATGCCCCAAGCAAATTTTTCTTTGAGATGTTATGAGCTATATCTTGCTTCCATTTCTTAAAAAATGTCTCGATTTAGGGGCCATATTGAGATACTTCCCTAGTTGAATGGGAAAGAAAACATCTACCACACCATTACCATAGGAGAAAGGAGAAAATACTTATGATTTCAATTCAGTTTATTGCTTTAGCGAAGAATTTATTAAGCACATGTAGATATACATCTCATGAAGATTCAAATCAAGGTTTGATGGATTTATACTCATAATGCTCCAAATTCATATCCTTGATAGATCAGCAACATGATAACTTTATCCTTCATGCACCTCCCTCAAGTAGGAAAACTCATATCGGTACCCACTGTCTTCCAAAGAAATGTATAGTCAGCACATAAACACAAGGAGTACGTAATTAAAAAAACAAGATAACAAATGGTGGATGTTAAAGAGTATGAAATAATAATTCGGTTACTTTCCAATAGCTTAAGCTTTCGAGATAATTGGTCACCCAACGATCTCTTTAATAGTAGAGTTGTGGAAAGACATGTAACACAGATAAACACACCTTAATAAATGAGCAGAATAATTAATGTCTTTTGATTCTTTTAAATTTTATTACCACATGCCAAGTAAGCTGTTTACACTTCAGTCCAAAAGCATTCAAGAACATGAAAATCTCTAAAATGTTTGCTCATTGAGGTTGGAAAAAAAAAGTAATTTTTTTGTAGTTCATTCCCATAATGGGATCATCAAGAAAATGATTATTGTCAATTGTGTTATAACTAATGATGTTCCAGGGCTTCACTTGTTATAGAAGGACAGACATTTTAAAGTATACCATATATAACATTTTCAAGTATACTATTTTTGTATGCATTTTCATTCACAAATGCTTTCACGAGCACATAAGCAAAAATGATAATAAAGAAGCTCTTCAGACACAGAAGTAGGGCAGTTCCATGATTGACACCCTATTTATAAAATGAATTGCTATTTTTTTTCTTTAAATGTTGTAAAGAGGAAAATCTATCTAATAAGAAAAGGAGAAACCATAATGGCTTTTAATCCTCCTGAAAGCAGTCCCATCAGCAGTAAGATATGAATCTGATAATATTATGGTAATCATACCTCACATTAGAGGGCTTCTTCCTTAGTTCTTGTACTTCACGGTTTCTTTCTCAAATCCTATTGTTGGGAATTGCTTTGCGTACTCCTCAACATCATGGCGGAGTTTTGCAATCTCAGATTGGAAGTGAGAAGACTGCATTGTGGCCACAAAGTCTTTCAACTTCGTTCCTGGTTTACAAAAAAAAAAAAAAACAGTATGCAGCCACATATGAGCAGATTCAAGCAACTGGATTAATCACGTTACACAGAACAAGCACTGGGCAAATGAAATCCGGGATATTAAAGATTTAGGAACCTTTGGTTTCAGCCTTGATATTCACTGCCAACTTCACTGCAGTATCAAAGTATTCTGCTACCTTAGCAAAGTCCTCCTCAACAAATCCCCTAGAAGTGAGAGCTGGGGTACCTGAAGTGCAACAAAAATGATCAATAAAAACTATAAAGATTTTATCCATATGAGTACAATGTTATAAAATAATGGCCCTTACCCATCCTGATGCCACCAGGAACCATGGCAGACACATCTCCAGGTACAGTGTTTTTGTTGGCCGCAATGTGAACAGATTCCAACACCTTTTCAACTCTAGAGCCATCGATACCCTATGCAAAGAAAGTTCTATAAAAAGGTAGCATTTTCCTGGTTTTAATTATGATAAGACTTTTTAATTATGATGGACTGATAACTGAAAGTCATTGGATTAAAGCAAACATCCCCAATGTATTTTGCTAGTAAACATAGCATTATTCTTAAATCAAAACTCAACAGCAGGTCAGCAACTTCACGATTGTAATCTAATTGTAAAGCACAACAAACTAGGGATCTTCAACGGAAAAAAATCTCCATTACCTTGTTTTTCAAATTCACCAGAACTAAATGATTCTCAGTTCCACCAGAAACAAGTTCATATCCCTTCTTGACCAGAGTCTACAAAATGGGTACATTCTCAGCAATTCAAACATCAGAACTAAATCAGATAAACCCCACACATTTGATGAGATAAAATTCTCAAATAGGTGAAAAAGATAAAGCTGTGACCAAATGATCATATACCTGTGCAAATTTTGAACAATTACTTAGCACTTGCTCTTGGTATGCTCTGTACTCTGGAGTGGTAGCCTGCAGTTGCATCCATGGAATATAAGAAGATACGAACAATGTATCTTAAACGAACTGAAAATTACCAAATTGAAATGCCATTTGATATTGAGTAATTTTACATTTAAAAGATACCTTGAAAAAGAAAAAAAATGAAAAGGGGAACAAAAAGCCTGATTCTATAGATAATGCACTTGAAAAAATGATTCACTTCTTGTGAACTTGAAACCCTAAATGAACTCAGTGGTTTATAACTCCTGAGCGGAAGAGGATAGGGACAAGTACCTCAATTCAAGTCAACAAGCCAAATTTCAACATGATGTTTCACTGACTCAAATCCTCTTTTGACACGAGCAAAAGTTTTGTAGATCGAAGAACATGTCCCAAAAAAAAAACTTTTAAATATACATATAAGGTCATCTTATCAGTATGCAGACCTGTTTCAATGCAACTGCCAGTCCAGTAATTGTGTGGTTGTGTGGGCCACCTTGAAGTCCAGGAAAGACAGCCTGATTGATTTTGTCTTCATAATCATAGAACACCTTCAGGAACAACTCAGAAGCATAAATGTTCAATTTCAGAAAACAAAATCTTATCTCATTTATGAGAAAAGAATATGGCTAACTTACAAGGGAACTGGAGTGCAGAAGACACTAGTAAATGAATGTGAGAGTATTTTTTTTCCTCTCACAAACTCACCTCTTTCCCTTGTTTGTTAATCTCCTTTACCCCCTTCCTGGAGAAAATCATTGCTCCACGTGGTCCACGAAGTGACTTGTGAGTTGTGGTGGTCACCACATCAGCATATTCAAAAGGTGATGGGATGACACCAGCTGCAACCAAACCACTAATGTGTGCCATATCTGCCAACAGGACAGCTTTCTGCTTGTCGCAAACCTGTTAAAACTTAGCAAATGTAATCTCAGAGCTTATAAACCATCAAAGGATCGTCAATACAAAAAAAAAAAAAAATAGTATTAGTAATATCAAACTGAGCGCTATATATCAATCTCAGTAGGTTACCTTCCGAATACGTGCATAATCATACAGACGTGCATAAGCACTTGCTCCAGCAACTATTAATTTTGGCCTGAAGAGAGTGGCACTTTTCTCCAACTGCAATTCAATTTTTTTCATGTCATACACACCTTATACTAACACATAGGTGGATGATTATAAACACATAGTTCAAACGGAGATGCTGGAATGAAATTCAAATACATGCAAAACTATCTGTTCATGACGAAGTGAAATCACTGGGGCATCCTGCCATAGACTTTTTGATGTAGGACATATAGTTTAGAGAGAAGAAAGGGGAGAATAACAGAAGAAGCAGACTGAATAGGTAGAAGAGAAGAGAGCAAAAAATGAGAAGAGAAAAGAAAAATAGGGGAAGAAGAAACAAAACCAGAGGAAATAGGGGCAAAGGTGAAGAACTAGGGAGAGGAGAAACAATGAGACAAAAATCAAACTTTATTCAATAATCAATGTCTGAATTAAAACTCAACATAATAAGGTGCTTATATAACCACCAAAATCTGAAACAAACTAGAAAATAAATCAATCCTAAATAAAATAGGAAAACCAAATAACACAAGTCCATAATAAATTATAATTATAAATTCTCAAATAAAACTCTATGGTTCTCCATTATTCTCCTCCGACTGAAAAGAACTGGACTCAGACGAGTTAGACCGAAGATACAAATTTAATAGCTCGGGATCCAGCTCATGGAACAACTCCTTAGAAATCCAAGTACTATCGGATTTTGGATGACATTTCCACTAGACAAGGTAGTGATGGATGGCGCTACTAGAAGAAGGAAGGGCCTCATCATTCCATATGGCTCTAATCACATGATTATGACCTGCACGAATATGGGAAGCATAGTAGGAGGAGGCTCGATGTTACTGATGAATGGCCTTTCCACTAGACAAGGTAGCGATGGATGGCGCCACGAGAAGAAGGAAGGGCCTCATAATTCCATATGGCTCCAATCACATGATTATGACCTTCATGAATATGGGAAAGCATAGTAGGAGGCTCCAAGGTACCTCGATAAGGTGATAAATTTTCCACAATGAAAACATGACTAATATTCAAATATTCAAGTAAGTCAAGAAAATAAGTATAGGTCCAAGTTTACAAAAATGGGAAAAAGGTCCAATAGTAGGTGGTTCCTTGAAAGCCGGGTGAAAACAATGTGTAGGAGGAACAATAGCCATGACAAAATCACCTTTACTAAATTCTTTAGCCTTGCTAGGTACCTCAATAGCAAGTTTACCATTCCCATTATTTAATGCAATTTCTTGTTGACGCTCGACATGCAAATTCAAAATAGGCGAGGGAAAAGAAGCAATTGGATTAGAAAGACAAAAAATGAAGTCAACAGATGGAGGGGCCTAGATGTCTTAAACAATATCAAAAGGAAGGAGTCGATTCAAAGGGTGTCTTCTTAGGTCCTAAATCATCATTTTGAACAGGAGGCACAAGGCACCCCACAATGTTGATGCGATGATTATTACCTTTCATCATTCATGTCATCTTCATCACTAGAATACTCTACGGGATCGACAACTGCTACCTCACAGTTGGTTAGGTCACTAGGTTCGGAGTCTAAAACTACACATTGAAGATATCTAGCGGCAATGTCTCATTTCTCATGACAAAGATGACATTGTATGGAAGAACTAGCAGAACGAGACTCACCCAAATATGCACTAGGACGAGGAGCGGAAAAGAAGGAGGAATTGAACTCGTTACTTCGCTTAGTACTATCCCTAGAGGCTGACTGAGACTCACCTCCCTGAAAAGACATACGATGAAAAGATGACAACTGGAGGTACTTCTCTATCTCTAGAGCTTTATGATATGCAACTTGAACTGAAGTAGGAGAATACAAAACAACCTCTCGTTTTATATCTTCCCTAAGACCATTCAAAAACCTACCAATTGTAATAAAAGGCTCTTCCTCAAGACCATAACTAAGCATAAGCTCATCAAATCGATTCATGTAGTGAGTCACATTAGAAGACATTTACTTAAGATTGAGAAGTTGATCAACCAATTGACTTTGATAATAAGTAGGAAGGTATATTCAAAGTCTATTTCAAAACCCCCCATTAAGTGATTGGTAGTTCATCATAGCAAAGCGGATTCGCTCTATGTCGGTTATGCCATACCAATCAAAATAATCCTCCGTACCAATTATCCAATCTAAATATGTAGTTGGATCCAATTTCCCATCATAAGTAGGAGCATCAATTTTAACCCTTCTAGGGTTATCAACAAAATCCTCATAACCATAACCATACCCACGGGATTGAGGCGAATGCTTATTGTTCTTATAAAAAACTCTACTCTGGTGAACTACTTGCCTAAGATCCTCTCTTAAAGGGTGATCATTTATAACTTGTATATGTGCTTGTTAAGGCATATGCCTAGGATTTGGTTGATCAATAACAAAATCATCCTTAAGAAAGTGACCATGAGGGTCAGTGTGTCTCAGAGGGGGAAATCTAACTGCTGGGAGACAAACATGACTCGCTCTATTTGGAATCCCTGGCAGATTTAGGAGGGAAGATTCCTAGAGTGGACCCTACGAAATAAAGAGAATGAAACGGTTGCTTAAGAGATGACTCAGATAGTTCAGCTATATCTCGTATACCATTGTTTCTCAAAATTTTAGTCATATCCTCCTGAAGTTTCTATAGAACACTAGGGACATCTCTAAGAGACTCAAGTTCACCTTTGATATTGTTCAAGTAATTGTCATATTGTGTCAGGTGAATCTTCTGAGGAGGTTGTGTTGTTGTTAACCATGTTGCAAGAAAAGGAAAGAAAATGCCGAGATAATACAAATTGCACTAACTAAATTGAATGTTAACCGATCAAGATGGACACAAGCAAAGCTTCAAAATTCTAAATCAAAAGGTGGAAAAGAAAAGATGGGGCATCAAGAATTTTGTAGTATTTTTGTATATTTTTTTTTCTTTTTGACAAAATAATGGACCTAACAAAATTTATGAAATTTACCTAAATAAAATATTAGTCAAGCTTTCAAAATGCACCTAACACACCTTATTGAAGCAAAATGCAGAATCGGCTCGTAGGCTGAAAAAAACAGTGCAAAATTCTCTGGTCAACTTTCTGGAAAAGTCAATGGCTCGGTTAGCACTCAAAAATGGCTCGGCTCAAGGTCAGCGACTCAGTGCAAACCAACCGCTCGGTTCAATTGCTTGGCTCGAGCTGGCTGCTGGATCCCGGCATGTGAGGCATGTGATGGCGGATCCAACGTCGGCTGATGATGAAATTTCACTGGGAGGTATATTGGCATGAGTCGAATCCAGTGAAGTAGGTTTTGTGGCCTTTTTTTATAAGTAAACTTACAACCAAGAAAATCCACAAAATCAAGAAGATCATCATTATTTACAAAAAAATTCCCTCTAATCCAAAAAATTGAGGGTATTGAACCAACTATCTCTAATATAGCCTAAAGGTCTTTTCGCTCTATCAAAGGCTCTTCGTTCGTTTCGTTCCATACTAGCCAAAAAATAAAGTGCGGGATCAACATATAAGCTTTCTTGACTTCCTTAGACGCCCTCAAACCTCTCTAAGCCCACACTTCCTCAAACCTCTCTAAGCCCACACTTCATCTTTTACGAAGAAAGTAGGTTTCATGGCCTAAAAACGCCTAGAACTGAGCAGATAAAAAATGACAGATTTAGGAAACTTTGGTCATTAGTGCAGCGGTATTCTGGCGGAATTATGATGCGATGGTGGCTGGGATGGGTAGGTTAGACCGTTCCAGTTCTTGTGGTGTGCTTTGATGATGGTGTTGTGGCTGGTTGACAGCAGCGACGGTGGTGCAGCTGCAGTTTCTGGCTGTGGTTGCGACGGGAAATTACTTGTAGATGGCATATGATATCTGTTTAAGAATTGGTTGGTGGTGCACGAAGATAAAGCTTGACAGTAGCATGATAGGTTTCGTGTTGATTTTTTACCCTTTTCAAATAATTGATGGACTAAGGATTGCAGTACTGGTTCGATTTTTTCTTTTTCTCTATTTTAAAGCTGATAGATAATGGAATATATGATATATGTGATAGAGAAGCATACAAGGATATAGTACCGTTCGTCTCAGATACCACTTGATATAAGACCATAGTTATCGAGATTCTTATACCCCTTGGAATCGCAATCCGGATTTTACGTTTTGATTCGTGGTGTATTCTCATACCGGATCCCTAACTTAGGGTTCCAAAATTTTCTTGACTTTTAGCTAAAAAATTGAAAAAAAAAAAATTTCTAGACATAAGAAAGAATTTAAAAGAATACTTATACTTTATTTTTAAATTTATGTTTTCTAATATTATTTTTGTTGATTTTACTATTTTGTCAAAACTCTAACATCTTCTAAACTATTATTATTACTTATAGTTCTATTTAAATTGTACTCATTAATATATCTAGTATGCTAATTTTCTACATGTACTTATACATAATATAAATCATTTAAATCTACTCCAAACGTACCACGTACGGGTGGGTAACGTACCACGTTCCCGTACCCGTACCGCGAACCAGGGCGTACTAAGTTCCTGGTAACTATGTATATGACAGATAGTTTATAAAGAAGAAAGGGTAGAATAATAGAAGAAGCATACTGAATAGGTAGAAGAGGAGAGCAACGGATGAGAAGAGTAAAGAAAACAAGGGAAGAAGAAACAAAATTGAAGGAAATAGGGGGGCAAAGGTGAAAAACTAGGGAGAGGAGAAACAATGATACAAAGATCAAACTTTATTCAATAATCGATGTCTGAATTAAAACTAAACATAGTAAGGTACTTATATAGGCATTAAAATCCCAAACAAACTAGGAAATAATCTAATCCCAAATAAAATAGGAAAACATAAAATCCCAAACAAACTAGAAAATAAACCAATCATAAATAAAATAGAAAAACCTGATAACACAAATCCATAATAAATTATAATTCTAAATTATCAAATAAAGCTCTATGGTTCTTCATAATTTTTTTTATACAAGTAGAAGGTAGCAAATTTGAAGATAAAGAAAAATATACTAAGTATAAATTTTGTAAGCATGCAATTTGGAAAAGAGTATAATTGATTGCCAATCAGATTCTAGTTTTGGTGGCAGTACAAATCACATCAAGCAGATTTACATTTAAGCAATAATGGATCCATAGGTGGAGACAGGTTCAACTAACTAAAGCGCTAATCAAAGTAATGCTTAAGGTCTTAAAAGTCTGAAAATGGGTAGAATACTTGCAGAAGCTGAAATGGAACATATGAAAGAATGCAAAATAAAATATAAATCAAATTAAATTTTCATTTGTCAATTCAACTTTGGCTTAACGATTTGGTCAGTATGGAAGAGAATAACACTAGCCTAAGTTAACTGAGGACTTAAGCATGATGCAATATTCTTCACATATAGCAGAATATGAAACATATTTTTTTACTACTTTGTTTTCAACCAAATAAATTTCTAATTTACTTTAGGGTTATATCATAAACTAGTAACAGCATCATTATAGAAACTAAAATATGCTTCCACATCCAAATTAAGCACCAATTCTCTAAACTTTGCACAAAGAATGAATCGTTAATTTTAACAGTTAACTTTATCCTTACCCTGAATACTGTACACAGTAACACAGCTTCTTTTCCCTTGTTCTCTAAAAATGATTATGTAATACGCATATTCTATGACCTGACCTAAGCGATAACAGATATCTAGTAAAAAAGGGTATTAGCTTGCAACAATTTAACAGTTAAAGAAGCAGAACTGAAATTATGCCATAATAAGATAATGCAAAGTTACCTGGTCATAGTCAATATAGCCAGTATTCTCATTCAATCTGTATGGCATAGTCTCAAAAAATATAGACACTGCAGATATCTTCTTGGTGTCTGTCTGTACAGTAGCAAAACAAAAAGTGATTCTTATCCGTGTAACATAACTAAAAATTACTGCTATAAACAAATACAGTTACTAAGTAATTGTTGAAAAATTAGTGGACCATCCCACTTCAATAGATCAGAACTAGGATTCCATTTCAATGGGCCCAAAATTAGGTAACAATTTTTAAAGGGGCCAAACTTATGTCTTTGAGCTTGGAAACCTCTTTTGAGACTTGGTTTGAAGCCACTTATTTATTTAAAATATTTTAAAATCTTAATATATCAAATTAAAAAAATGTTGAAGCCAGGACCGCAGTCCCCTTTGGCCACAATTTATGTTCGCCCCTGAGCTCAGCCATGGGTAGAACTAGGATTTCATTTCAAGGGGGGTCAAACTCAAATGATAATTGTAAGAGTGACCAAATTTATTTATTTAAAATTTCATTTATAAAGTTTTTTTTTTTTTGTAAAAAATGTTTCAGGCTAGGGGTGCCGTCCCCCCCTTTGGCCTCAATGAAGGTCTGCCTCTGCACTTCAATCTTGAAGGGGAACATGATTAGGTTTATCAGTCATGGTATTACCACCTACAACTAATACAATTTCTCAAGGAAAAACAATATGTGATGTTAAATGAATTCATGCAGAGCATCACAAAAAGATGAAAACTCCAAAACAAGGCCTTGAAATTTTGACAACAACAAAGCTAGAGATTAGGGATGGCAACGGAGCGGCCCGGAGTTACCTCCCCAGTCCCATCCCTTCCAAGATCACAGGGAGAAAAATTTCCTCATCCCCGCCTCGTCACAGAAGGTAGGAGAGAATTCTTCCCCATCTTCGCTCCCCACATGGAATTGGGTCCCGTGGGGAATTTTCCCCACCCAAAATAAACAACATAATAATATCCTTCCTACAAATCACAACCACAAAACAAAAATAATTTAATTAAACTAACATCATACCAAAATTTTAGCCACATAAATCAAAGACAACGAGTTCAAATCCAAAATCCTAAACATAAAGATAAGCCACAATAACAAGTAGAAATGAAATTAATGGACCTTAATTGAGGATAAACCCGAATAATGTCCTTAAGAATTATAGTCGAGGTGGGGCCAGGTGGATACCTATATCCCTGCCCCCGCCAAGTTCATGGGGAGAAAAATTTCCCCATCCCCGCCCCCCAAACGGGGTGAGAATTTTGGCCCTAATCGGGTGGGCCCCAAACTTTTTGCGTTCAATTGCCATCCCTACTAGAAAGTGGCCACTCATTTCAATGCTTTAAACTCATAGGCCCCATTTGGTTCCCAAAAGTATGAAAAACTCCAAAACAAGGCCTTGAAATTTCCACACCAACAAAGCTAGAGGTAGTCACTCAATGTTTCTAAACTCATAGGCTCCATTTGGTTCCTAGAAATAAAAATGGAGAAAGATGTTTACATGTAAGAAAAATGTGTAGAAAACATCAACTGAAGACAAGGAATTCAAAGGGAAACCACTAAATTATAAATAGTAAGGCAAAGATATGAGTGGCTACACATTTGAATGTTCTTAAATTCATAGACTCCATATTTGTTCTCAGATGTAACAACACTTTTGGAAGATAAAATGCAAAAAGATTGCTCCTATTCTTAGTTGTTCTTTTTTTTTTTCTTTTTTGTTTCATTCAATGGTTTAAGGATCCCACGTAAAGATGAAACAGGGTCTTAGAAAAACATATCATTTCAGTTTTATACCCCTAGGAAAGATTATATTCCACCAGTGAAAATTATAGGCAATATTGTTAATCTTTGCACAACATTCAGTCACAGGAGACACAAACCAAAGTACAATGCTCTACATGGAGTTCTATTGTCTATTAATGCTAGTGATGGTGAACCAGATAGCCATGACAACAGAAGGAACACATAATATTTCCGCATCTATAACCACACAATTTCATGGGAAGTAATTTGACTTCATTCGGTGCCAAATTTACTTATGGTGTTAAAGATACTTAGTTATAATGTACTAATAATTATCAGGAAGCAGGAAAAGACAAGTCAATACAACAAAAAATATTAGGAAAGTTGCATTCACCTGATAGCCATGAGAAAGATGTCCACCATGAGGAAGATCTAGTGCCATGATTCTGTCATGAGGTTTTAACAAAGCAGTGTAGACCTGGAAATTAGATGGAGATCCAGACAGAGGCTGCACATTCACTGCAACACAACATGGCATAATGAATTTACAAAAGTAATTCAGCAGTCACATGCAATCAGAACTCAGCCCTCCTTCCCTAACCATGCCTTTCATATCACCTGTCTCACTTTGTCATAACAAACTAAATGTCAACCGCCATTTCTTTTTCCATATACACTTGACAAGTATTTACCTCCCCATTTTGCAGGATCCAACTGAAATGCTTCCAGTGCACGCTTCTGACATAACAATTCTGCCATGTCTATGTACCTGCAAAGTGAAAGCTCCATCATGTCAGCATCTAAACTGATGTGGAAGTTTAGAAGTAGAATACAAAGGAATTCAACTCTGTTATAATTGTATCAGCAACCAATAAATAAGACTGAAATTATGATAAGGTGATCAAGACATTGAGAATGCTCAACATACTCATTTCCTCCGTAGTATCTTGCACCAGGATATCCTTCACTGTACTTGTTGGTCATGACAGACCCTACAGCTTCCATTACTGATACAGAAGTGAAGTTCTCTGAGGGTATGAGTTCAAGCCCCTTGAAAAGCACATAAGGTTTATCCTCATAAACACAGAATCTTGAGTTTGGTACTAAGAAAAATGCTTTCATAAGCAAGATCTACAAGACTATAGTTACTGAAATGGTTGCCGGTAAATACAAACAAACAGAAAACTAGAATTTGTACTTCAGATCATTCCATATATATATTCAAATTCATTGGAGATAAAAGATCCCATAGCCAGCTTCTCAAAATTTTGCCCCTTTGTTTTGTCATCAACAACCCAGATAGTGAGCTAGCTAAAATGAACATAATTTTACACTGAACACATATACAATCAAACAAATAGAAGTTCATTTATAGACCTCAAATCCAACCACTGCAGATAGAGATAGCCTTAGCCAATCCTAGTCAATCTAACATCTGAATGTAAGAGTATACGTATATGGAATAATAGATTGTGTGGGAGTATGTGAGAGAGAGAATATACCTTCCATTGCCGGGCTTTTTCAAGCTCAATAATGTCAGCAATCTCGGGATCAACAACGTTAAGTGGCGCATTAAGCTGCTTTGGCCACTGCAATGAAGAATTTCAGGAAAGAATCTACATGAAAAGATTCGAAACAGAAGAAACTGACAAGAATCGAGATCAAGATAGCCACAAAATGAGGCTATGATAAATTATCCGTTATTACAGAGAGAAATGCTAAGAAGAACAATCAGTAAATGTTAATTAATACCCAATAGTTAGAAGGCAAATAAAGGAAACAGAATTCATCTTACACTGACGCGAGATTTCTCCTTCTCGTACACAGCTTCATTAGGCAAAGAGGACTGCAATTTAAAAAAAAACAAAAAAGAATAATCAAATTCAAAATGAATCGTAAATAAATAAAATGGTTTTATTAAATAAAGAGAAAGGGAGAAGTAAAAAAGAACCATGTAGTAAAGGGAGGTGGCATTGATGAGTGGACGAATAGGCTTGTCCATGGAAGAGGAGAGTCTGCGAAGCGCCATTGCCATGGCCATCTCTTAGCTCTCTATTTCTCTCTAAAAGCTCAATTAAATGTTTAACTTTCTCTCTCTCTACAAAGTTGTGAAATGTTAGCTGTTATTGGAAACTGTCCTCTGGTTATGGATGAGTTTTTGGTGGTCGAAGAAAATCTTAGGGAAAAAATTTCCAGTTTTTTGTCCTCGTCTTAGAATTGGTTCCTTCGGTTGTTGATCATCATCCATCTCTCTTTCACTCTCTCTGAGATAAGTGGTGTCTCACTAGCAACAACAACCATTAGTTGCTAGCTCCCCATGGCCCCACTTCATATACATCACAGATTCTTTGGCTGTTTTGTTTTCCTTTATATGAATATGCATGCATATCTGACCTAGGACAACAAGCTGAATATTTTATGGAACAATTCCAACGTCAAAAGTCTAAGCAAAAGAGCTGGAAACAGGATCCAGAAACTTTTGTTAGTGGGAGCTACATATACATATATTTATATTATATAACTATATAAATAAACAATAAATATTTATATTTAAAAATAAAAGTAATATAAATATTGATGATATTTTTTTCGCAAAACAAAAATATATTTTTATATTTTTTGATTCGAATATATGTTTTTTTTCGTTCAATTAGAGATCGTTAACATATTTTTTTTATTATAAAAACTAACAAAAAAAAACAATTGTATACATATGCTTTGAAGTTCATTTTTATTGTGGTGCCTAAAATTAAGATAGCAAAGAGAAGCATATTCTCTGGTAGGCACAAACCCAACAACCTCTTTGAAATTGTAAAGAGATACAATAATTTATTTTTTTTTTCTTCTTATTGAGATTATCTATAGGAAGCCATTATTGGTCGAATCCATTTTGAATATGATAAATGCATTGCTTATTAAGTGTGTGTTCGAATATATCCTATAGATCTACCTGTTGTTGATTGGAAATTTGAAACTAATATTCAAAAGAAACGATTGCTTAATTATAGTAATGATTCTGGAATCTGTATTTTTTGTGGTAACTACATTGAGTATTGTTCGAAAAATTGTTTATCAATGACTGAAGAATATGAACTTTCTATGTATGATCGTCACGAATTGAATTATAATCAAATTGCTTTGAAGCGTTTACCAATGTCAGTAATTGACAATTATACAATTCAAACAATTTTGAATTCGCCTCAATGAACCTCTTGATTTGATTAAGGAATAATTGAAACCAAGTGGGCAAGTGGTTGCAATAGTTACACTCAGGAAATGATTAAAATGGCTTGATAGTCAATCTTAAAATTTGAATGGTTGCTTTGAGTTGACCAACAGTGGCTCATCTTAACTGATTAATATGGTAGCTCATTTTTGGAGTTATCACGATGAAAACAATATGGTAATATAATATCATTCAAAAAAATATATAAATCAAACAATAAAAAAGTAATAGTTAATTATTAATCAATATTAGGAAAACAGAACTCTCAAGTCTTTCATACCTAGTTGAAAGAAAAATAAACTTTCAATTTTTGGGGAGAGAAAACGAACTCCCAATTTTATCACATTAAAGAGCTGTATGGCAACTTAATATCATATAAAAAACGAAAGAAATATCTATCAATAGTAGAAAAAGAAAAATGAACTCTCAATTATCATACATAAAAGGAAAAAGAATTCTCACAATTATCAATTTTCTAGTATAAAAACAATTAAAAAGAAAAAAATAAATATAAAAAGTTAATTGAGGCCAAATTACTGCTAATATATATATATAAAAAATTGTTTAAGGCCAAATTACTAATTAAAATTTTTATAACTTTTATAACTTTCAAATGTTAGTGGTGTTGTGTTTATAGAGCAAACCTCTGCACAAGTATAAAGAAGATATGTTCACTAAGGCCGCCTTTTATAATGAAGTTTTAGTTGTTTACATAGCATTTTTTTACCCAATGTGGGATTAGTTTTATAGAGGATTGGGATTCTAGTAATAACTTTGCATAGGCAATGTGAAATTAGCTTTGCACCCTTGTTAACTTCTTGTCAAAGTGAAGGTTTGAGTGAAATTTGATGGAAAACTTAATCTCACATCATGTAGACAAAAAGTTGGAAGAGAGACACTCACCTATAAATAGGTGGACTTCCAAATGTATCGAACTCATGACTTGAACGATGGGCTTTGTGATGGTTGATAAGTCAAGCTCAGTAGACTAAAATAATTAGTTTTAATTCTATTCAACTTAAATCATCAGTATGAGTTATTAAGCTTGAACAATCAGTTTAAGTTTGATTGGTTAAGTTAAAAAGTTCAATGTTTGGAAGACTTTGGGGTTTGGCTTGGCTTTTGAAGATTTAGAATGCTATATGGACAATTTCATAATTTTATTGGGGCAAAATATAAATATGTCATAAAATAATTTTATTTATAAAAGATCTAGTGGGGGTAGCTGCCCTCATTGCCCCCACACTCTGCCTTGGAAATGCTAATTTTTGGGATTTAATTTAATTATTGCAATTCAGGAATTTAAGATGTTTTTATTATTTTTCAGAATATTTCAAGTCATTTGTTTTATTTCCTATTTTATTTCGGTGAGGATTCCCTATATAAATAGTAGGATGTGATGAACGTGTTATATTCATTCAGCCATTTATAAAATTCCCATTTATAAAATTATCTTGAGAGTTTCTCTATCTATGGTGGATTCCAGACCTTTTTTTCTTTTTCTTTCAAGGCTTAGTCATGTTCTAGCATTTCTCCTTGTTTCCCATTGTGTTAGTTAGTATTAGAACGAGGATTTGTCTGGCTCAATGGCTAACGATAGGGCATATGCCGTAAATCCTAACGACGATGAACGTGGGGGGATGTCATGTAATACACATGTTCTTAAAGTAAGGGTAAAGAAGTAATTTGATAGATAATACATGGAATTAAAATAATATATACATGAAAGATTTATTATTGAATAAAAAATATATATATATTTTTTTAAAAAAGAGGCGTCCAGGTGTAGGATAGTTAAAAAGAAGAAAAAAAAAAGTGAGGTGTAAACACCTGGAGCCCAGTTGTAACCCGAAAATTGCATGCAAGACCACAAAGAGTGAAATGGTGGCAAGGGGCGATTTGTGTGTGTGTCGCTATATATATAGTTTTTGTTTTTATTTCCTATCAAATCCTATTTGGTTTTTTTATTTCTTCAATTCAAATTACTATCATTCTTTAAACACCTAGGGACTCAAAGAAAGGCTGAAAGATTGAAATTTTGAAGAGATTCGATGGAAGCTGTAAGAAAAAAAAAGGTAATAATGTGAATTTTATTTTTGAAATTATGCATACATGAAATTACCTAGAATTTGATAAAGGGTATGAATTATGGAAGAACTGAAGAATAAATCAGAAACTTTAATATAAATATTATGTCAGGTGTTGACGATAAACAATTTGGTGAAATTGCTGAAAGGAGCAGAAAAGGCAAGGAGGTGATCGTGGGGTAGATTTAAATGCTACATGTTGAGTTAGATTTACTTTTAGTAATTGAGATAAATATTAAATTTAAAGTGATGATATTTTAATTAATTATTGAATTATGATTGGATGATATATGAAAGTTGATTGATTGATATTATAGGAATAATTGGTATGTTAAAAAATTATTATATGAGAAATAATATTACTGAAATAATGAGTTGATTAAATATATAATGAAAGGATAAATAAAATTCTTGACAAACTATGATTGATAATTTGATATGATAAATGACAAGATAATTTAATGAATATGATAAAAATATTAATTTTGGGAAAGAGCTGGATAGTTAAATTAAATGGTTGAATGTATTTTTATGTTATTGCTTATACGCATATTTCATACTATTGTTCATATGCATGAAATAAAAGAACCAAGAAGGCAGCCGGTCTAAATGAAAATAAAAGAACCGGGAAGGCAGTCGATCTAAATGAAAATAAAAGAACCGAGAAGGCAGCTGATCTAGCTGAAAATAAAAGAACCAGGAAGGTAACCAGTCTAAACGAAAATAAAAGAATAGGGAAGGCAGCCAGTCTAACTAAAAATAAAAGAATCGGGAAGGTAGTCGGTCTAAATGAAAACAAAAAAACCGGGAAGGTAGTCGGTCTAAATGAAAATAAAAGAACCGAGAAGGCAACCGGTCTAAGATGAAATATGTCGACATATGGGAAAACGTTCACAAATGATAATATGAAATGATCTGATAATTTAAATTCATGCATTGCATTTGTTTTAAGTATTGATTATTATTGCTTGAGATGCTAAAGCATCATTCTTGATTGTGAATTTATTGATAGACAAATGAGTCTCACAGAGAGACATATATGATTAGAAAGAAATATGACAATATAATATGATAAAAAATTATTTGATTGATTGATTATATGCTCTAAACCTCATAACAAGCTAAATAATGATGTTAAATTGGAAATCTCAAGATGACTAAATATATGAGAAGAAAAATTGATATATTTGAAGATTAATTTAAGATGAGATTGATAAATGGTTGAAATTATAATATGATGTTATTATTGATTTATATGAGATAATAGATGAATGAATATGGGAAGATTAATTGAAAGATTGAATGATTATCTGTGAAGAAATAGAGGATTTATATTGGTAAATTAGAAACGACTGAATTATAAGATGTGACTAGAATTATATAATGAAACACGTCTAGTAAATTTAATTCACTGAGCTTATGAAGCTCACTCTTCATTGTTACATAATTTCAGGAAGCGAGCAGGACAAATAGATTGGTGAATTGAGATTTAGACTGAGTAATTATCTGTAAGCCAAGTGGTCCACATCCTCAAACTAATGGAAAAAAAATATTTGTAAATATTCATGCATCATATGTTGTATATATTATTTCAGTTGAAATTTTAATAATGTAACTCCCCTATTGAGGGTTGAGGATTAAGGATTGATGTACATGTGTGTGTGTGTGTGTCTATATATATATATATATATATATATATATATATATATATATATATATATATATATATATACACACACACACACATTTAGTTGATGATGTTTTTATATTATTGCATATATGTGTCATGCTGGGATTTCAAAATGTGACGAAACCATCTTGGAGGTGGCCAACTCGGGATGGGTCGTTACATGCCATATGGGTGGCGATTGAGTCTTATAGGGAGCAATTAAACTAGATTATGGGTATGCTACAATAGTTGGGGCTTAACGCAAACAAAGAATTGATAGTCGATGGGAACCACGACAGGGGAGTCACCTCAGCCCAACATGTAAGCATACCTATTCCTGATCGACATGCTTAAGATTGACATGCTCCTACAAGTGCTTTCCAACAAAATTTTCCTTGAGAAATAAACCGATGAAGAAGATAGTGGAGGCTATGGTCATTATCAATAATAAAAGGAGAGATGAAATAGAATTTTGAGGAGTATAAATTGAAGGTAGATATCCTTACTTTCAATGGTAGTATACATATAGAGGATTTTCTTGATTGGATCTTGGAGGTCGAATGATTCGGTGAGATAATGGAGGTTTCAGATCGATGAGAGACTAGTAAGATCTTTTTCTTTTAATTTGAAAAATGATGTTGCATTTTTAGGTATTATTTCTTTCTGCCATACCCACGACATCGAGGTTAATACCCAAGGTCATTCTCTTCAAGAAATAATCAATAAGTGAGGGTGCAGATCGAAGTAGGTTGGTATATAGAAAGATTAGAACCTACTAGATCTTACAAAACCCTTTATGAGTAGTAAGAGGGCTCCCAAGGAGGACGTGCTTTTAAGTGTTAGACTTATGCGTTCAACATCTCACTATTTATGGCATTAGGCCTTTCGAGTGACATTTTTTCAAGGGAGATTTTTTGAGAGAAAATCGAAGAACGCGTCATCTAAGCATAAAGCAGAGACAACAGGTAAATTGGAGTCACCATTTGACCATAAAAGTGGCCAAAATCCATTATCATTGGTCTGTGAGAGATTTCAGGGCTAGAGATTAGGGTACGAGAGAAAATAGATTTAAGGCTTCCCTCTTCGCTTAGGTTGAAACCTAACCCTCATTTTCTTGAGAAAATAATAATTAACAAAGACTTTTTTTTTTACTACACTAAACATGCAAGCAATCTCAATCACAATTTATATCAAACAATTTTGGCATCCAAAAGTTATAGCAATCAAACAAGAAATAGTAATCATGCATGGGAGTAATTTACATGTAAAAAATGTATAATTAAGAACATTAAAAGGAAACATGTTAGTACTGAAAAACATAAGTGCAAATAATCAAAACGGAAGCAGAAAATCGAGAAATTGAGATTTGGTGTCTTATCAGTCGATCGAGTTCAGGTTGGACCCAATCTTAAACCTTATGTATCCGATCGACCCTAGTGAGGAGCCAATAAGCTATTCTGATGCTGGTTCTGGGATCTTACATTCTTCGACAAAATTTTGTTTTGGATGGTTTTAATTCGATTCGATTAGTTACACTTGAAAATGCATAAAACCTAACCTAAATGATATGTGAGTATGTAAACACTCATAAACTAAAGTTTCTATATGATATGTGATTTTTGATTAATTATAATTAAACAAAAAATGCAAAACTCTAATCTACATGACATACGTATTTTGATGCAACCCTAAAACATGTTTTGCAAAGTAAATCTATATGACGTGCGAAATAATTTAAATTCGTGGACTGAGGTTCAAAGTAATCAATCATTATATTATTTGAAAGAATTAAATACTAATTCAAAGGTGATGGAAGTTGCAAAGGTTTATATAGGAAAAATTGGAAGTTAGAGTTTGTAATTATGAACTAAGGCAACCAAAGAGGGGAGTGAATTGGGTTTAAAAACTTTTTTAACAAATACAAATATAATCACAAGATTAAACAACTGTTGACCCCATATTTATGTTGATAATGACAAAATATATCATTATGCTAATTCTCTTTATCTAGTCTTATTTCGATTTTAAAGATAAAGAAACACACGTTAGAAGCAATGCACGAACAATGGAACCTTGAAGTATTTCAGAAGACTTAGAAGAAAAGTAAGAGATTACTAGTCTAGTATATGTTAAATTCTTTTTTAATCTTTCTCTATGCTCCTAGATCAATTATAGCTCAAAGATTAAAATGTTTTAAAATTATTTTAAGCAAAAAAAAAAGTTTTCTCAAGCCGTAGTCAACTGCAGAGAATCGTAGCCAACTACACTTTACCATAGTCAACTACAGTTTTCTGTAGTCAACTACAGAAGAGTCATATAACCTTGTTGTAGTCGACTATACATTGCTTAGACAACTAAAGGTCCCACGGTTTCAATTTTTATCTTCAATTAAGGTTGTAGTCGAGTGCACCTTTCTGATGCTTTGTTTTCATTTTCAACCTTGCTGTAGTTGACTACGCCAAGTCTTGTAATGGTCATTTTGCATAAAATGTTGTGCAAATCAGTGACATTTGATGCTCAAACAGTCATATTGTATTTGAATTGACTATTTGGAGTTTTTGCTATAAATACCTAGCCATTATAAGCCTCAACAACCATCTTGAACACTATAGGATATATTTATTGCAAGAATCAAGCTTTTAATTTTATTCTTGAGCCATTATTGAGCTTTAAGCTTTAGAGAGAGAAACTTTTTGAGTTGTAAGATTTTATTGTACATCTCTCTTTTTCCAATCTATTCATTCCTTCTCAAAGTGAAAAAAAAGTTGGTATAACTCGTAGAGTGTTTAGGCATTAAACACTTCCTTGTAACTTCCTTTTGGAAAAGATTCTTGTAAGATTTGGGAAACATCTGTGAAGTTGCTTGACTATCATTAGTAGATTACTTCAAGGAGATTCCTTGAAGAGAGTGGACGTAGGGTCAAAGAGATTCTGATGTTGCTGAACCAATATAAACAGAGTTTGTATATTCTCTTCTTTTACTCCTTTAATTTCTAGTAATTTACTTAGTGTTTGCTTTAATTGATTAAATTGTTAAAATTTGTTTGTTAATTGTAATTTTTTTTTAAAACCTAAGTCACCCCCCCTCTTGTGTTTGCACCTCAATCTATAATTGTTATCTGAGCCACATACTCAATTTTAGGCTTAAAATATTTGAGTTGATCCTATGGCTTCAAATAGTTATACCGAAAGTCATTTCTATACTAGACCTCATTTGCTCAAGGGTACAAATTATAATTATTGGAAAAATAGAGCAAAATTATTTATTGAAGGACAAGATTATAATTTGTGGAGAATCATTGATGAAGGACCTAGAATTCCTACTAAGTATATAACTATTGAAGAAATCGTTTGTACAATGCCTAAGCTCAAAACGGAGATTGATGAAGATGATTGTAGAATGATGTCTTTAAATAGTAGAGCTACTAGTATGTTACATTGTGCATTAGATATAAATGAATATAATAAAATTTCAGCATGTGTTTTGGAAAAAGAAATATAGGAAAACTTTAAATTACTTTTGAGGGCACTAGTGAAGTTAAAAGCTCAAAAATTTATATGCGTGTCCGAGAATGAATTTTTTAAAATAACTCCTAACGAAACTATTTCTGAAATGCACTCTCATTTCATTATTATTTTTAATGGTTTAAAGCTTCTTGGTAGGGACATTGTGGAGTTTGAGTTAACAGAGGCTAAGGTTCTCAATAAACTTGATGTCGAAACTCTTCTCGGCTCATTATTGACTTACAAGATGGAGGAAATGAATTCCAGTGATGAAAATGATGAGATATAGAAAAGAAAAATGATTTATCTTAAAGCTTCCACGAGCAAGAAAGCAGAAGAAAAAGAAGAAAAAAATTAGAATAGTGAAGAAGCTGGCGAGATGACACTCATCACCAAAAAGATTTCATAAGTTCTTAAAAAAAATAAAAAAACCTTACACATAGGATTCCACTCCAAAAAGGGAACCAATTGTGTGTTATGGTTACAAAAAACCCGGACACAACAATACCGATTGTCCTACAACAAATAAACCATACAAGAGCTTCAAGAAGAAAGCTATGGTTGTAACCACTTGTGAAAGCGACTTCCATTGTGAAAGCAATATGTGTGGATGAACCCTCTAGTTCTAAGGCTTCTAGAAATGTTAAAAGTTTTCCTTTAAAAATGCTAGTAAGCCTAAGAATGAAATTTCAACTCAAATGCAAAGAATTCAAATGCCTATGCTAGAAATAGAAATCCTAGAAATACTTATGAAAATATGTATGCTCATCCTAGAAATACAAATGCTAGGAATGCACATTTAAGAAATTCACATGCTAGGAATACATATCCTAGAGATAACATGTATGTTCACAGCTCCTATGCTAGAAACATGTATCTTAGGAATGTTCATCCAACGAGTAATAGGCATACATATTCAAGACATCCTAGAAACTTCTATCACTATCATCCTAGGATCAGGCATCATCAACATGTCTACAATTATAGAGCACCTTATATGTTAAGAAAGTATATGGGTCCCTAAAGGAGCCATATTTTCTAGGACTAACCCCAAAGAAACCAAGAATTTTTGGGTACCAAAGAGTGCTATTCTATATCCATGTATAACGTAGATATGTCTCCATATAAAAGAAAAAAGTGATTATTTGTATCTTGATAGTGGATGCTCAAAGTACATGACCGGTGATCAAAGTGTATTCAAGGAGTTAACTCTAAGGGATGATGGAAACGTCACCATTGGAGATAACATAAAGATAAAGATTATCGGACATGGTAAAGTGGGTAAAGATTCTTCAACTATTGATAATGTTTTATATGTGCAAGGCCATAAGCCAAATTTACTTAGTATTAGTCAATTATGTGAAAAAGGCAACAAAATCATATTTAAATCCTCTCATTGTCTTGTAATAGACATTAAGAGTAACAAGATTAAGTTTGTTGGCCATAGACATGATAATATCTACTTAGTTGATTTAAAATCTTTACCTTAGAAAAATAAAAATTTTTTCCCCGCTTTTAGTGAAAACCCATAGCTATAGCATAGAAGGCTTGGCCATGTGAATATGGATTTACTTAAAATTCTTTCAAGAAAAGATTTAGTTAATGGTCTTCCTAAAATTAAGTTTGAAAATTACAAAGTTTGTGATGCTTGCCAAATGGGAAAACAAAAAAAGGTCTCTTTTAAATCCAAAAAATGTGATTTTAACTTCTAGACCGCTAGAGCTTTTATATATGGACTTGTGTGGTCTAATAAGCACTATCAGTCTAGGTGGCCATTAATATACTCACATTATTATTGATAATTATTCAAGATATACCTTTTTTTTATTGTTTATAAGGATGAAACCTATTAAGGTTTTGTAAACTTTTACAAGAAGTTTCAAAATGAAAAAAAAATTTATATTTCATGCATTAGAAGTGATCATGGAAAATAATTTGAAAACCAAAGTTTTTCAAAATTTTATGATGAAAATGGAATTGGTCACAACTTTTCATCCCTTAGAGCTCCTCAACAAAATGGTGTTGTTGAGAGAAAAAAATAGAGTTCTAGAAGAATTTGCAAGAACTATGCTTTGTGAAAATAGTTTACCAAAATATTTTTAGGTGGGAGGCATAAATACTTCTTGCTATGTTTTAAATAGAGTATTAATTAGGCCTATACTTGACAAAACTCCATATGAACTATAGAAAGGTAAAAAACCTAATATCTCTTATTTTCGTGTTTTTGGTTGCAAGTGCTTCATCCTAAATAACAATAAAACTAATTTAGGTAAATTTGACTCTAAGACCGATGAAGATATATTCTTAGGATATTCAACCTCTAGTAAATCTTATAGAGTCTTTAACAAAAGAACTCTAGTGGTTGAAAAGTCCGTACATGTAGCATTTGATGAATCTATATCCAATTAGTAGTAAAATAGTCTCTTTTGATGATGATGCAAATTTTATTCCAAGAGCGGATGCATCTACTCTCATTGTTGACCTTAAGGAAAGTCAACCTCAAATAAATCAAGAGGTAGATACTCCCAATCTTGATCAACCTTCTACAATTCAACAAGGAAATGGACTTCCTATAGATTGGAGGTATGTGAATTATCATCCAATCGATCAAGTGATTAGTGATCCTTCACAAGGGGTAAGAACTCGATCTTTTATGATAGGTATTTGTAATTTTGTAGCTTTTTTTATCTCAAGTAGAACCTAAGACTTTTGTTACAAATAAAAAAGATGTAGATTGGATAAATACTATACAAGAAGTGTTAAATTAATTTGAAAGAAATAAAATGTGGACTTTAGTTTGTAGACCAAAGAATCATATTATCATAGGAACTAAATGGGTATTTAGAAAAAAAAATGGATGAAAATGTAATTATTACTAGTAACAAAGTTAGAGTTGTTGCTAAGGGTTACAATCAAGAAGAAGGACTAGGGTTTGATGAAACCTATGCTCTCGTAGCTAGATTAGAAGCTATTCGTATGTTGCTAGCCTTTGCATGCCTTAAAAATTTTAAGCTATTTCAAATGGATGTGAAAAGTGTCTTTTTAAATGGCTTTATAGAAGAAGAGGTTTATGTTGAAAAGCCTCTTGGTTTTGAAAATTCTAACCTTCCAAACTATATCTATAAGCTTTCTAAAGCTCTTTATGGATGGAAGTAGGCTCCAAGAGTGTGGTTTGAAAGGTTAAGTAAGTTTTTACTTGAAAATGACTTTACAAGAGGAAAAATAGATATAATTCGTTTTACAAAAATTCATAAACAAGAAAGCCATGGTTGTAACCACTTGGAGTGATGATGAAGAAGAAGAACTTTCGTATAACGACATCGGATATAAAGAAATTGTCAATCTTTGCTTAATGGCAATTGATGATGAAGATGAGATAACAAATTCTTCCCCCACTAATAATACTGATAATATTTTTAGTAGTAGTGAAGAATTAATTGAGGTAATAAATGAAATGCATGAAGAATTGAAGAAGTTTGATTTTAGAAATATTACTCTCAAGAAGGAAGTCGCATCCCTCTCTAAAGAGATAGAAACTTTAATAGAAGAAAAAGAAAAACTATCTTCTATGCTATATAACTCATTACAAGATTTCTTGAAAAATGAAAATGATGATTTGAAAAAGAAAGTGATGGAGTTAAATAGCACTATATCTAGGCTTATTCTTGGAAAAAAAAAACTAGATGAAGTGCTATCTTGCCAAAGAACGAATGGAGAAAAATCTTGTTTGGGTTATTCTCCATTAGGTAAACAAAAATCAAAAGAGACTTCCTTTGTGAAAGAAACATGTATGGATGAACCCTCCATTTCTAAGGCTTCTAGCAATGTTAAGAGTTCTCCTTTAAAAATGCTAGTGAGTCTAAGAATGCAAATTTCAATTCAAATACCTATCCTAGAAATACTTATGCACATATGTATGCTCATCCTAGAAATAAAAATGCTAGAAATACATATTTAAGAAATGCACATGCTTGGAATACATATCCTAGAAATAACTATAATGCATATCCTAGAGATAACATGTTTGTTCATAACTCCTATGCTAGAAACATGTATCTTAGGAATGCTCATCCAAGGAATAATAGGCATACATATTCAAGACATCCTAGAAACTTTTATGACTATCAACCTATGATCATGCATCATCAACAGGTCTACAATTATAGAGCACCTTATAATGTTAAGAAAGTATGGGTCCCTAAAGGAGTAATATTTTCTAGGACTAAGCCCAAAGAACCCAAGAAATTTTGGGTACCTAAGAGTGCTATTGTGTATCCATGTATAATGTAGATATTCTCCACACAAAAGAAAAAAGGTGACTATTGATACTTTGATAGTGGATGCTCGAAGCACATGACCAGTGATCAAAGTTTGTTCAAGGAGTTAACTCTAATGGATGGTGGACATGTCACCATTGGAGGTAACACAAAGATAAAGATTATCGGGCATGACAAAGTGGGTAAGGATTCTTTAACTATTGATCATGTTTTATATGTGCAAGGTCCTAAGCTAAATTTACTTAGTATTAGTTAATTATGTGATAAAGGCAACAAAGTCATATTTGAATCCTTTCATTGTCTTGTAATAGGCATCAAGAGTAACAAGATTAAGTTTTGTGGCTATAAACATGATAATATCCACTCAGTTGATTTAAAATCTTTACCTTCGAAAAATGAAAAGTGTTTCCCTGCTTTTTGTGAAAATCCATAGCCATGGCATAGAAGGCTTGGCCATCTGAACATGGATTTACTTAAAATTATTTCAAGAAAAGATTTAGTTATTGGTCTTCCCAAAATCAAGTTTGAAAAAGACAGATTTTGTGATGCTTGTCAAATGGAAAAACAAACAAGGGTCTCTTTTAAATCCAAAAATGTGATTTCAACTTCTAGACTGCTAGAGCTTTTACATATGGACTTGTTTGGTCCAATAAGCTCTATTAGTCTAGGTGGCTATCAATAAGCTCTTGTTATTTTTTATGAATATTCAAGATATACCTTTTTTAATTTTTTTTACTTATAAGGATAAAGCCTATAAAGGGTTTGTAAACTTTTGCACAAAGGTTCAAAATGAAAAAGAAATTTCTATTTCAAGTATTAGAAGTGATTATGAAAAAAAATTGAAAATCAAAGTTTTTCAAATTTTGTGATGAAAATGGAATTGATCACAACTTTTCAGCCTTTAGAACTCCTCAACAAAATGGTGTTGTTGAGAGGAAAAATAGAGTTCTAGCAAAATTTGCAAGAACTATGCTTTGCAAAAATAGGTTACCAAAATATTTTTTGGTGGAAGCCGTAAATACTTCTTTCTATGTTTTAAATAAAGTATTAATTAGGCCTATGCTTAACAAAACTCCATATGAACCATGGAACGGTAGAAAGCCTTATATCTCTTATTTTTGTGCTTTTGGATGCAAGTACTCCATCCAAAATAACAATAAAACTAGTTTAAGTAAATTTGACTATAAGATCGATGAAGGGATATTCTTAGGATATTCAACCTCTAGTAAAGCTTATAGAGTATTTAACAAAAGAACTCTAGTGGTTGAAGAATTCGTATATGTAGTCTTTGATGAATCTAACACAATTAGTAGTAGAATAGTTTCTTTTGATGATGATGTGGATTTTATTCCAAGAGTGGATGCATCTACTCCCATTATTGACCATAAGTAAAGTCAACCTCAAACAAATCAGGAGGTAGATGCTGTCAATCTTGATCAACCATCTACATGTCAACAAGGAAATGGATTTCTCAAAGATTGAAGGTATGTGAATTATCATTCAATCGATCAAGTGGTTGGTGATCCTTCACAAAGGGTATGAACTTGATCTTCTATGATAAATATTTGTAATTGTGTAGCTTATTTATCTCAAGTAGAACCCAAGACTTTTGTTGAAGTCGAAAAAGATGTTGATTGCATAAATGCTATGGAAGAAGAGTTAAATCATTTTGAAAGAAATAAAGTGTGGATTTTAGTTAGTAGACTAAAGAATCATACTATCATAAGAACTAAATGGGTATTTAGAAACAAAATGGATGAAAATATAATTGTAACTAGAAACAAGGTTAGAGTTGTTGCTAAGGGTTATAATCAAGAAGAAGGAATAGACTTTGATGAAACCTATTCTCCCGTAGCTAGATTAGAAACTGTTCATATGTTGCTAGCCTTTACGTGTTTTTAAAATTTTAATCTATTTCAAATGGATGTGAAAAGTGTCTTTTTAAACGGTTTTATCGAAGAAGAGGTTTATGTTGAACAACCTCTTGGTTTTAAAAATCTTAACCTTCTAAACCATGTCTATAAGCTTTCTAAAATATTTTAAGGATTGAAGCAAGCTCCAAGAGCATGGTATGAAAGGTTAAGTAATTTTTTACTTGAAAATGGCTTTATAAAAGGAAAAATAAATGCAACCTTTTTACAAAAACTCATAAACATAATACACTCTTACTCCAAATATATGTTGATGATATTATATTTGGTTCCCTTAATGAATCTATGTGTCAAGAATTTGCTAAGTATACACAAGGTGAATTTGAGATGAGTATGATGGGAGAGCTTACATACTTCTTTGGACTTCAAATCAAACAATCAAAGGGAGACATCTTCATCAATCAATCCAAATACAACAAGGACTTGCTAAACAGGTTTGGGATTGAGAACTCAAAGTCTATTGGGACTCCCATAAGCACCTTTGCAAAACTTGACATGGATGAGGGAGGTAAGCGTGTAGATACTAAGACTTATAGAAGCATGATAAAGGCTTTACTATATTTAACTACAAGTAGACATGATATAATGTTTAGTGTTTGTATGTGTGCTATATTCTAAGCTAATTCTAAGGAATCTCATATTATTGCTGTAAAATGAATTTTGAGATATTTGAATGGTACTCAAAATCGAGGACAATGGTATTCAAGAAAATCATCTTTTGAGCTAGTTGGGTACTCAGATGCTGATTATGCTAGTTATAGAATTGATAGAAGAAGTACTAGTGGAACATGTCAATTTCTAAGTGCCATGTTAATGTCTTGATTTTCAAAAAAACAAAATTTTTTTGCATTATCAACCGCCAAATTCGAATATGTGGCTGTTAGTAGTTGTTGTGTACAAATTTTATGGATAAAACAGTAACTAGAAGATTACGACATGAGGTTTCAAAAAATTCCAATTTATGCAACAACACTAGTGCTATCAATCTTACCAAAACCCAATTCAACATTCTAGGATCAAACACATTGAGATTATATATCACTTTATAAGAGATCATGCTCAAAAAGGTGATGTCAAACTTGGATTCATACATACAGAAGATCAAATTGCCGATATTCTTACTAAATCTTTAAATGAAGAAAGCTTTTATAGAATTAGGATGCTAATGGGCTTAAAAAACTTTGAATGTCTATATGTTGAATTGTATATGCATTCATCATTTGTATGAAATCTAATGAAAGTAATGATTCATTATTGTTTAATTAAAATTAATTACTTCTTCTTTATGGATACATCAAATAACTCTAGCAAATGTTGTCAAAAATATCAAACCTTAGTAGTTTTTATTGAGTTTTGAACTTCTAAATATTATCAATTTTTTTTTGTTCAGTGTATATTGAGTCAACAAGCTCATGTAGTCAATTACAAGAAAGCTTAGTCAACTACAGCTCAATATTTTCAATTTTTAAAATTTTCTCAAAACGTTTTGGATCAGAATGCTTTTGTAGTCGACTACAAGATTGCTTATTCAACTACACCTTTCCACTTTTGCTTTTTTTGAGATAGTACATGCCTGTAGTCGACTACAGGGGTCTTTTAAAACTCTTATCAGCCCAAAAATTCACTATCATTCTCATTTTCAGCTTCTCTTTCTCTTTCCAAAAATACTCTATACCCACCCTCTTCATTCTCTCTACAAATCCCTCATTTTCTCACTTGATTTCACCAAATTAACTCCAAATCTTTAAAAACCATCACTTAATCTTCTTACTTTTGGTGTTTTTGAGGACTAAAACACAAACTTTTGAAGTTTTCACTCTCCTAGTGTTCTTGCTCTAAAATCATCTCAAATCTTCCATATTCTTCTTTGAAATTGCATAATCTTAATCACCTAAAACCTTTCTACAAGTTTTTTAGTATTATTAAGGTCGATCTATCACTTTTAGAGAGTTTATTGGAATTTCTCTATCTTAGTCTGAAATTCACTATCTCTCTCTTCAAATTTAGGCCATGCCTCCAAAAAACTCATGGTTCCAGCTCAAAAGGAAAGGGAAAACATAGGTATGATAGGTTTTCTCAACAACAAAAGAAAAAGGCCAAGGAGGATTTGTCTCTACATTTTTCATACTGGAGATGCTTTGGAAAGGTATGAGAAATCATTTAAAGATAGATACATTCACCCTGCTAAATACGTTGATTTACTTGAATTATCTATTTACAATGTGAACATTAAGCATTACTTTGAGAAATTGAGTTGGTTGTCCTTAGTGAAATTATAAGAAGCATATTTTCTTGGCTTGATTAAGGTATTTTACACCAATTGCGAATGAAATTTTGATTAGTCTCTTGATTTTACTACTTGAGTTCAAGGAATAGAAATTAAGGTTACTCCTAGACTGACTGGTAGAAAATTAAATATTCCTATAGAAAGTCAGAGTTTTTTGCATACTAAGGTTTTCCCTGGTTATTTTGAGCCTAAGTTAGCTTTGAGAGGATATAATGGTAATCCAAATTTTTATGTGGCCCTTAATTTTAAGCATCTTAGTGTGACAATATTGTCTATTGAGCTAAGGGCAATTAATTCTATTATTTGTCACTGTCTTGTTGCTCGTAGTGGGAGTTATGCCATAATCACTCACTTTGATCTCGTGCTTTTGTGGCACATCATTAGGGGTCAAGTTTATAAAGTGCCTCAAATGATAGCTAGTAAGATGATTGATACATCCAGTAGTACTAAAGGAATGCTAGTTTATGGTATGCTGATTATGCTCATCCTAAAGTACTTTAGGCTAAATTGGATAATTATGTTGGCATTGATTTGATACAACATTATTGGATCAACGTATCATCTTTGAAAAGAATGAATTGGATTTATTTTGAAATTGACGCGGAAGGTAATGGGGAATAGGTACCGAAGGATGCTTGTGTTCAAATCGGAGGAAAATGGGTCAGAAAGATTGATTGTTTTCTACTTGATGGAATTTGGGTGCGCAAGGTAGATGGCATCGTAGCTGATCCTCCTTCAGCTGAACCAGGAACTATTGAAGACGAAGAAGTGCCTCTTCCTCCTCAAGATAACCGATGGCCACTAATGACCCTATTCTAGCTACTCTTCTAGGTATTCAAACCGGTATGGCTGATATGAGGTTGGAGATGCAATCCAACTTTGATGATATATGGTATGAGGTTCAGGTGTAGTATGGTGAGTTGGGATCAGAATTTTATGGTTTACAGATTGAGGTTCGGGATATGCATCATGACATTGCTCAATTTCTCTCTTAGTAGCAAAATAGACCATGGTTTCGTATGTCTACACCCGACCACCTCACATTGAAGAAGTTATTGAGTCGGATCTCCCTAAAGGTTATTGACCATCATCATCACCGAGTTTCTCCCATATCTATGAGCCCGTGAATCTTCCTTCTCGTTGTCGTTAACTTTACCTTTACTAGTCTTTTTAACTTATGGTTAAGACTTGTCTAACTTTGCTAGCATGAATTTCCTTCATGCATTGCACCCTTTATGGTTTCTTACGTATGATTCGATGTTTTAGATACATGATTTTAAGGGGAGCTTTATCTTTCCTCTTCCTTTTGTGATGTTGACAAAAAGGGGAGAAGAGTCTAAGACTTTTTGCTAATGCTAATGACTTATTGTTGCTTTGTTATATCACTTTATGCATGCTATTGGTGCTAGAACTACTTTCCTCCTCAATAAAAGGGGAGAAAACTCTCTAAAGTTACTATGCTTGGCTGTTTATATATTGCTTGGTTGGTCGGATGTAAATTTGCTCTCTTATGTTGGAGGAAATATTGAAAATAAAGAAGATACTCTGTCAAAATTTCAGTAACATTTCAACACTTAGATTTTCGTTAAATGTTTATCCAAATGGTTTTGTCATTATAAAAAAAGGGGGAGATTGTTGACCCCATATTTATTTTGATAATGAAAAAACATATTATTGTGCTAATTCTATTTATTTAGTCTTATTTGAATTTTAAGGATAAAGGAACACATGTTAGAAGCAATGCACGGTCAATGGAACTTTGAAGTATTTCGGAAGACTTAAAAGCAAAGTAAGAGATTATTAGTCTAGTATAGGTTAAATTCTTTGTTAATATCTCTCTATACTCCTAGATCAATTATAGCTCAAAGATTAAAATGTTTTTAATTGATTTTAAGCAAAAACAAAGTTTTTCTTCAGGCCGTAGTCAACTATAGAGAACCGTAGCCAACTACACTTTGCCATAGCCAACTACAGTTTTCTGTTGTCAACTACAAAGGAGTCACATAACCTTGATGTAGTTTACTACACACTGTTTAGTCCACTACAAGGTCCCATGGTTTCAGTTTCTATCTTCAATCAAAGTTTTAGTCGACTACACCTTTTTGTAGTCGACTACAAAACCTACCTGATGCTTTGCTTTCTTTTTCAAAAAGGTTGTAGTCGACTACAGCCTTGCTATAGTCAACTACACTAAGTCTTGCACTAGCTATTTTGCATAAAATCTTAATCAATTGCATTTAATGTTCAAATGATCATATTGTATTTGAATCGACTGTTTGGAGTTTTTGCTATAAATACCTAGCCATTGCAAGCCTCAATAATCATCTTGAACACCATAGAAAATATTTATGGTAAGAATTAAACTTTCAATTTTATTCTTGAGCTAAGCATTAAATAGAGAAACTTTCTGAGTTGTAAGAATTTATTGTACACTCTCTCTTATTCTAATCTATTCATTCATTCTCAAAATGAAAAAGAGTTTGTATAATTCTTAGAGTGTTTAGGCATTAAACATTTCCTTGTAACTTCCTTGTGGAAGAGATTCTTATAAGGCTTGGGTAACACCCGTGAAGTTGCTTGACTCTCATTAGTGGATTACTTCAAGGAGGTTCTTTGAAGAGAGTGGATGTACGGTTAGAAAGATTCTGATATTGCCGAACTATTATAAACAAAGTTTGCATATTCTCTTGGTTTACTCCTTTAATTTCCAGCAATTTACTTGGTGTTAATTTACTTTAATTGACTAAAAATTTAAATTTTTTTTGTTAATTGAAAAAAAGTTTTTAAAAATCCAATTCACCCCCCTCTTGGATTTGTACCTCGATCTACAGCAACCAATCAACATCCAACTTTACGTTCGCTTCTCTTCAAGGCTTATCCTTAAAGGTTTCACTAATATGAACAAGTAGCTTCCAAGGTGTTGTTCAATCCTTTGTAAGAGCTTTCTTTTACTAGAAATTTCTTATAAGTGTTTAATACCTAAACACTCAATAAGAGTTTAACATCTAAACTCTCAAATAAGAGTTACACCAACTCTTTTACACTTTGAGAAGGAAGGCATTGATTTGGAACAAGAGAGAGTATATAATAAATCTTTACAACTTATAAATTTCACTCTTTAAAGCTTAAAGCTCAATAATGGCTCAATTTGAAAGATTGAAAGCTTGATTCTTGCAATAAATGAGTTTAATGGTGTTCAAGATGGTTGTTGGAGCTTATAATGGCTAGGTATTTATAGCAATAACTCCATATAGCCATTGGAAACAAAATATGACCATTTGAATATTAAATGCAACTAACCCGTGTAAGATTTTGAGTAAAATAGTCATTAATAGGCTAGTTTAGTCAACTATAGCATGGTGTAATCGACTACACCCTTTGAAAATGAAGCACATGTGAAATGTTGCCCTTGTAGTCGACTACATTGAGGTGTAGTCGACTATATGAAGTCTCTAGATGAACTTTCATCCTCTTGTAGTCGACTGCATCAAGCTATAGTTGACTACAACACCTTATAGTTGATTATGGCACACCTATAGTTGACTACGACTTAATACAGCTTGAGTTTTTGCTTGAAATATTTTATCAAAGTGTTTAGATTTGAGTAAAGTATTTTGCTATAAAAATCTTTGAGCCATAGTCGATATAAGAGCATAGATAGATTAACAGGGAATTTAACCAATGCTAGAGTAATAATCTCTTACTTTGCTTCTTTGTCCTCAAAACAACTTCAAAGTTCCATTGTGTGCACATTGCTTCTTATATGCATGCCTTTCACAATATGTGCGTGCATTTAACCTTAATATCAAAAGAAGACTAAACAAAGAGAATTAGCAAAATAATATATTTTATCATTACCAAAATCAATATAAGGTCAACACTAACAATGAACGGCTAGGATACATTAGATTTAATCCAACGATGATGGAAATTTCTTGTTGGAGTAGAAAAAACTAATTTTACATGGACCTAAGTAGGGTTTTGGATCAAAAATGAGTTTTTGGAAGGTTCCGACTTGGAAATGAAATTTGGAAACGGCACACCCGATTGGGTCTCGAGGCCACCCAATCGAGTCTTGACTGTTGGAACTAGCCAATTGGTTGGTCATGATCCATTAATTTTTTACTCCATTTTTCTTTGTTTTAGTTGACTCTGGTTGATCAATTCTTGTTTAAAATCATATTTTCACAATTTTATTCATCCATTTTAATGTATTAGGATCAAATTTCATCATTGGGCCACCCACGTGTTTCGTTCTAATATTTGAAATGAAATTGAATGTCTACAACAATGTGGTGGGATAATTTGCAAAGAGAGGGATAATGAAAAAGGAAGCCAATTGTGAGATCATGGTGTAGCATGAAGCAACTGTTGATGTCTAGGTTTTTGCCACTAGATTATGAGCAGTATTTGTTCTAACAGTACCAAAAGTGCATGCATAGCAATAGGTCATGTAATACCTAGATTCCTTACTTAAAGACATTTAGGTAAATTTATATATTGTAACTAAATTTAAAAATTTGTGTGAAAAATTTTAGTCTTTAAATATTTTATTACTTTTATTTGGAAGAGTATAAATGCAAATAGCTTATGTTCGTTGGTATAAATACAAAGGTTAAAGAGATAAAGATAAGTGTGGATAGATGTAAGATGGGATATTTTTGGAATACTCTAGAAGATGAGAATAATAAGAGAAGAGAAAGGTAATTTTGTAAGGGAATGTGTGGAATGGATATTCTTGGAATATTCTAGAGGATATATTATGAATTAGAAGTTATTTAATGGAAAAGATGTAATATTTTGTAAGTCTATAGGCACAAAATACGCAACAAAAAATTAAACGTTTATGTCCATAGACTTAAATCCCAAGATAAATCTCTATGAATCTATTAGAATGATGATCTAAATAACATTTCCATAAAAGGTTAGAGATTTTTTACTTTTAATGGAGATTCTTATTGATATTTGAAATGGATTAACCATACAAGCAGCTAAGAATATAGATCTTTTTCTTAGGAATGTCGAACACCACACAATGAAGAACACTAGGCCTGGCCAAAAATTTCCTGAGTGCTAGGTCTGAAAATTCGGCCCTTCTAGAGAGAGAAGGCGTTTCAAATTAATTTCAGTAATATTAATATTATTAGGGTTTCCATCAAATAGAACCTTTATATAGAGTCTTTACTCCTAAAAGCTCTAGGATTTCTAGAATTGCAATTAAACCTTTGGTTTAATTAATTCCTAGAATTCTTTCCTTTCGCCCATTAGTTTTTCTTATTCTTAAAATTGTCTAATTACATGTGATCCCTTACGTTCAATATTGTGTTGGCAGTAGGTTATAATAATTACGTAACAATTGGATCCCATCCAATTAATTAAAACTCTTTTTAATTTTAATTCAAATTAAAATTATTTTTAATTCTCTCTTTAATTAAGAATTAATTACAATTAATTCATAAGGATTTTTACAAGTCATGATTGACACCTAGCAGTATGTCATGAATACCTAAACAATATGAATTAATGTGAACTTTTCTGTTGACAGTTACCATACAATTCAATTATTCAAACATGTAATTTCCCTGATTAAACCTAATGTATGGATTTACTATCAAGCCTTAATTATTTAATCATATGTATCTAGATCTCAAGTCCATAACTTAAATGGTGAAATTAAAAACTCTTTTCTAATTTTCACCCCACCTTGGCCAAAGAATTTCTACACTATGACTTAATCAGATCACATAGGATATTTTATTTATTTTACTGAGAGTGATGGATCCTCTTTTGTATAGTTACATACCTTCATGCATAAGTAATCATACCTAATTTCTACCATTTTGTGACCTATGATTAGAATCACATTTAAGTAGCATAAAAACATGATGACATATACACAAGGCATCCCTGGTGCCTTAAGTCCAAGGATTACTTATACAATTGCAACATAAGAATTCTTATTGACAGCTAGTAAAATGTTCATTAGGAATTTCTTAGCCGAGTCAGTTTGGTGTACCTGTTCTCTAATAAGCAGCTACATAACTTGTCTTAGTGTCTTATACACTAGTGACCAGGAGATCAATCACCCTCAACTCCTTGAGGAAATATAGTATGTAGTAATCTATCCAGATTCACTCATATCATTCTTCGTGATTATATGATTAGGAATATTTAAGAATAAGGCTTATAAAAATACACTGGTATGATTTCATCATGGTGCTTATTTCCATTGCTCTTATTATATGGGCTTTATCATATAATACACGAGCACTGATTTGTAATAAAAATGATAAATAAGATGATTTCCATTAATAATTATTTATTGTCAATAAATGAATAAGATCAATTTACAAGTAACATGTCCATAATATCAAATGCTATTAGCTTGTAGGGCACACTACTGTCATATTTAAGGAAGGAAAGAAAAAAATGGTCATTCTCCCCAGTGGTACCGTATAAAGCAAAGGACAACCATACACTCTTCGTTTTCTATAAAAAAACTCTCTCTAGAATTTTCATCACTTTTTTTCTTCTCATTTTCTCTCTCTAAAATTCAAAATTTTCCTTACTTCTTTTCACTTAATACCTCACATCCCAAGTCTACTTGCCTCCAAAATTGAAGGGGAATGTATAGGAAGAAGAGAGGAATCCATTGGTGTCGGAGGTGTCACCGGATGACAATGGAATAAGATGTGTGGGCCCCATGCGCCTAACGACCAAATCTCTTTCTTCTATCTTTTCTGAGCCTTTTTTTACAATTTTTTCGAGGTAGAATCCTTTTCTCTCCTATTTTCCCCTTAAATACATTCAAAAAATTGAATTTGGTGCTTTATTTGGTTTGATTTGGATTTTAAACGATGATGTTTGAGTTGATGGAAATTTAGGTTTGAGTTTTGCTGAGTTTCATGAACTATTCTTAAGATCTAGGATACAATAACATGATATGAGTTATGGATAATGTAATATATGTAATTTTAGGCCTAATAGAGTATGGGTTTAGCTTAGATTTGATTAATTTTTTTAAATTAGAAAATTTTCTAACAATAACCTTGATATTTGTTAAAAACTCTTTTGGAATTGTTGATGCTGAAAAAAGATTAAGTCCTATTACGTCAAGTCCAATCGTAAGATGAGGTAGGGTCCACATAAACAGAGCACAAGAACACTTGAAAAGGAAAGTTACCTAGAGTTTTATTGTCCGGGGAGGACCCTCCGATGCTTAAGTCAGTAGATGACCTAAGAAGTAGTAAATGCAGAGGAAGAGATGACATATTTGGGGGAGTGTGTAAAGAATGTAGTACCTAGAATAATGGGCCCTTTTATAGCATTAAAAATCTTAGCTTAATGGGAAAAGGTGGTGCATCCCCTCTGTGAAGTTACCATTTTACCCATCAAGTGGGATAAGTGAATTATCTCTTTGTAAGCCAAGTGTCCTTTATGTATTGTGGATATGTCCAGGCCATGAAATTACCATTAGAGTCTTGAGGGTCGTCACATGTTTGGCTCTTATTGTGTGGATTATTTTTACCCATATCATACAACTCTCACTGCTTTAGGTGTGAAGTGCACCTTGAAGGAGTATGACTTAAAGATGATTCTATTATTAGGATCGAGGCTAATGATCATCTTGTGACCAACATGGGGCTTCTTCTTGATGCCTTCACATTGGTTTTGAAGTTCATTTGGGACTAATGTGAGGCTTCTCGTCGGTTTTTTCAAATCAGTTTTGAGGTCTCCTTAGGACTTGCGTGAGGCTTTTGGTTGGTGACCTCACCTTGGACGTGAGGTCTACTTAGGACCGATGTAAGGCTTGTTGTTCATGCCTTTACGTCAATCTTGAGGTCTCCTGGAGAACAGCTTGAGACTTTTGGTCTATGCCCTTACATCAGTTTTGAGTTCTCCTTTAGACTAGTGTGAGGCATCTAATTGGTGCCTTCATGTTGATTTTGAGGTCTCCTTAGGACCAGCATGAGGCTTTTGGTCAATGCCCTTATGTTGGGTTTAAGGTCACTTATGGATTGGTGTGAGGTCTCTGATCGGTACCCTCACATCAGTCTTGAGGTCATCTTGAGACCAGTATAAGGCTTCTAGTTAGTGCCCTAATGTTGGTCTTGAGGTCACCTTAGAACTAGCGTGAGATCTTTGATCGATGCCCTCACATCAGTCTTGAGGTCACCTTGGAATCAGAGTGAGATCCTTGAGTAGTGCCCTCACGTTAGTCTAGGGACTTCGATGGGTCCCAGTGAGTGACTCACTTTTTTGCAATCATATCGGTCTTGGGACTTTAGTGGGTCCTAGTTAGTGATTCACATCGGTGCACTCATGTCGCTCTTGGGACTTCAATGGGTCTTATTGAATGACTCATATTAGTGCACTCACGTTAGTCTTAGGACTTTAGTAGGTCCCTTGAATAGTTCTTTGATGTGACTTCAAGGCTCTTTTTTTATGTGACACTTGAGTTGTTTGAAGCATCTCTCTAACTCCCTAATGTGACGTGTAGCACTTTCAGCTAAGCGGTTCATTAATACTTCTTTTTTGAGTCTATAATAGGGGGTAGTGAATGCTCATTTTGCTCACACTTGCTTATTCTTCCCAAGCAATAATCTTGAGAGTGCATTCCTTACGTTAGCAGCTGTTGTGCATTTATCTACCTAAATAAATAAATAAATAATCGTACTTGTTTTACTTGCAAGTGCACAAGGTCAATGGTAGTATAGTGTGCAAGTGCGAGATCATTTCCACAAGGATTGGTGAATTTCGATTTCGAATTAGTTTCCCAAAGTAAAAAGAGCAATAAATGTGAAGTGTGAGTTAATAATGATAAGGACATAGGGCTGTGATATCCACCACTAATTACACTTTCCCACTAAGTAAGGTGCCAATGCTCTAGCCTTATTATGAATACCTAATGGTTTCCAACCTAAGGGCTTGGTCCACACCTTAGGCTATTGATCTCCCTAAGCAACGAGTTATGCATTGTGTATACTCTAACTCTTTTCTCTCTTAAGGGATTCAACATGGGTGTATACTGAGTTGTTTCTTAAGAGAGCATAAGGGTTGTGGAGATAGACAACCACACGGGACCTAGGGTTTGGTCGGCTCCCGGTTTCCTATGTTGATTAACCCAAGAATCTAGTGTGGATATCTTTTGTTACTTTTGTTGAACCCAGGACTCGCTCATCCAAATTGATTCAACTAACCAATCTATACCACATGTATAAGTTGATCAGACACATACATATGAGGAATTTAAATAGAAACAGGTATTAATCAAGTTAAGCATTATAACATGGCTATAGGCAAAGGTAACCAATGAATATATATGTGGAAAAGCATAACTAGGGCTTCAATTGAGCCCTATAAGAGTTTAGTTACACATGCTAGTTGAACTAAACATTATAACCATAATGAAACAAAAACAGAAAAATAAAATCCGAAGAAGACTTGGGAGACGAGTCGTCAATTCCTCTCCTAAGCTTGCAACTTCAAGTCTCAAAACAAAAGGTATGGTTTCTGTGTTTTACAAGGCTATATATAGAGCCCTAAGGGTGCCCTGAAACCTTAATTTCCTGTTTGAGGTCCGGAGACTTCTTTCCATATCTGGCTCTGCTGCCTCTCGAGTGTGTGCGCTCGAGTGTATGCGGGTTGCACTCGAGTGCATGAGTGCGCTCGTGCCCAAGGGAGGTGCGCTCGAGCACACCTTGCTGGATTTGCAAAACTTTACTTTTCATCCCTTAAAGCTCCAAAATGTCATCTTTTTGCCCAAGCCCTGTGAAAAACACATAAAACATGAAAATGAAATAGAATCTACTAAAATAGTTAAACAAAGAGCCTAACAGGCATAAATTAGAGGGCTTACATATGACTATTTAAGCACTTATTAGCAGTCCTATATTGCCTTTTCACTACGTAGTCCCACTTCATCCAAAATTTCTTAGTAAGAATTTTGTACTTTCTTGCAATTTTGGTTTTTTCATTATGTCTTCTTCTTGCTTTGATAGTGATAGAGTAGTAGTCTTAGAGTTCGAAGAGGGGACTAGAGGGAGTTGGAGTGAATGTGACACTGACTCTGAAACATCTACCTCAAGTAGCTCTATAGGTGAATTATGCCCAAACAGTACTATGCGATAGTAGTGTATAGAATGGGGTGTCAATCCCACGAAGCGAACGTTCTACAATCAATGTCTCAGGTAAAAAATAATGGAAACAAAATTAAAAATTAATATTAAGAAAATGTTGAGAATTAAATGATACAATTGAATTAAGTGAAAGAAAATCAATAATGAGTAACACAAGGGTCCAAGAATCCCTCATAAATTTCACAGCTTCAACTTATATCAATTCAGTAATTATAACTCCGCTGCGTATTTCACATCCCAAATATGTAATCGGAAAAATAATAGTGTAAGCACCAAAAATATTCTTTTGTAAATTATTATGAGAAATCCCCTTCTTGTTTTTACAAGTAATGGAACAGTCAATCATATATTGTTGGAAAATCACCTTCTTGCGGAATCTCAGGTTGTAATCTTTACAAACACCCCAAATCCACAATGATTTGGATAGAATAGAAATAAAACAATCAAAGAAAGAACACAAACAATTGTTATCGAGGTTCAACAATGTGCCTACGTCCCTGTGAGCTCCTCGGAGCTCTCTGCACTAAATCAATGGAGTTCTTCCAATTACAGCAACACCTCTTCAAGAATCCTCTAGTTCTTGAAGAATGAAAGAAGAGAAAAAGAAAGTGATAAGGACTAAGTGTTTCCCTGGAATTTTCCCTAAGAAAATTCCAATTACAGAACCCTTGAATCCCCAATCTATACTACTCTCTCTCTAAACAACCAGCCTCTCTTGAATGAGTCTCTCTTGTGTGTTTTGTGTCTTTGTACTCTTACACACCATGTGTTCTATTTCACACACATTCATATGTCATTCACCTCTCTTGTTGAGATGATACCTTCACTTGTTGTTAGAAGACCCTTTATATAGAGCAATGACTACCTCATCCAATCTTTGAGATCAATCTCAACCCTTAGATCTCAAGAACCAAAGACATCTGGCTCTCTAAGATTCTAAGTAATCTTGTACATTTTAACCAAGTCCCACGCACCATCTCAAAGTGCTGAAAAATTGGTGTCAGGTGTGCTTCGTACTGAGGCTCAGAACAGGGTGTGCTGAGGCTTAGAAGAGGAGAAACTTGCTGCCTTGCTAGAGGCCACGACGCAGCTGGTCTGTGAGGTGGTACGCACCTGAAGGAGGACTTTCTCCACTTGCTGGAGGCTATGGCGCACAACCTGGACCTGATGCTGAATTTTTTCTCTCTTTAGTTCTTAGACAAATCCCAACAATCTCTACCTTTGTCTAAGCAACTAAAACCGAACCCATAGTGCAGAGAACTCAGAATCAAGACTCAACTTGAGTCACTATATCATCCGACTCCAATCCTAAGAAGTCCAAGGCAATGATTGAACTTGCTTAGAGGTAGAACTTTAGTACCTAAATCTGCAGGATTTCTTCCGTTGCGACTTTGTCCTCATGAATGCATCATTTCGTAACATTTTCCCGAATGAAATGATACCAAAAATTCGTGGGATTTTTCCCCTCATGGAACACCAGATTTTTACACAAGTGAAATGCACTTTGACTATCCAAAAACACCACAACCTGCTCTTCAAGGACTTTCAACTCTTCCAACAACCCTTTGCACCACATAGCCTCCTTTATAGCTTCCGTTGCTACTATGTACTTAGCCTCGGTCGTTGAGAGTGCTACCATAGGCTACAACTAAGCCTTACAAATTACACAACATCAATTTAAGTTAAAGAAGTAGGAGATACTTGATCTTCTTTTATCCCGGTCTGCTCCATAGTCCGAATCTGCATAACCCTTAAGACAGATTGACTTACTCCTCTTCTCATAAATCAGCCCCACTTCTGGGCTTTCGTTCAAGTACCTCAGCAACCACTTCATCCGAAGCCAATGCTCTTTTCCAGGATTACTCATAAACCTACTGAGAACACTTATTGCATGAGCAATATCAGGTCTAATGCCTACCATGGTGAACATTATAGAACCAACAGCACTAGAATAAAGGACTTTCATTCCCCAAGAAGACCTTTCCATTATTGGTTTCCTAGAAATGGAAAAAGGAAATGGAAAAAGTCCTTTACTCTAGTGCTGTTAGTTCTGTAATGTTCACCATGGTAGGCATTAGACCTGATATTGCTCATGCAATAAGTGTTCTCAGTAGGTTTATGAGTAATCCTGGAAAAGAGCATTGGCTTCGGATGAAGTGGTTGCTGAGGTACTTGAACGAAAGCCCAGAAGTGGGGCTGATTTATGAGAAGAGGAGTAAGTCAATCTGTCTTAAGGGTTATGCGGATTCGGACTATGGAGCAGACCGGGATAAAAGAAGATCAAGTATCTCCTACTTCTTTAACTTAAATTGATGTTGTGTAATTTGTAAGGCTTAGTTGTAGCCTATGGTAGCACTCTCAACGACCGAGACTAAGTACATAGTAGCAACGGAAGCTATAAAGGAGGCTATGTGGTGCAAAGGGTTGTTGGAAGAGTTGAAAGTCCTGGAAGAGTAGGTTGTGGTGTTTTTGGATAGTCAAAGTGCATTTCACTTGTGTAAAAATCTGGTGTTCCATGAGGAGAAAAAGCCCACGAATTTTTGGTATCATTTCATTCGAGAAAATGTTACGGAAGGATGCATTCATGTGGACAAGGTAGCCACGGAGGAAAATCCTACAGATTTAGGCACCAAGATTCTACCTCTAAGTAAGTTCAATCATTTCTTTGAACTACTTAGGATTGGAGTTGGTTGATTGATGACTCAAGATGAGTTTAGATACTGAGTTCTCTGCACAATGGGTTCGATTTAAATGCTTAGACAAAGGTAGAGATTGTTGGAGTTTGTCTAAGATTTAAATGGAAAAAGAAAGGAAGAAAAATCAGCATGTTCAGAAAGGGGTGCACACTAGTGTGTGCCACAACCCAGCCTTGTCTAGGCCATGGTGCCCAGTAAGAAGAAGTGCTGGAGGAAGGGGCAAGTCATGGCGCTGCCTCTCCAAGGCCGTGGCGCCCAGAATGGATGCAAGTGGAGGTGCTTCAGCCCTATTCAAGGCTGCAGCACACCCTGTTTTAGGCCGTGGCGCTAGGCACACTGATGCACACATATTTCAGCCTTTAGTTGAGTTCGTGAGACATGCTCAAAACATATAGGATCACTATGGATTGATGAAAGGCCATGGTTAATTTGTCATCAAGATCTAAGGGTGTAGATTAACCCTCAAGATTGAACAAGAAGTTGGTGCACTATATAAAGGGTCACCTAGCTTCATTCTCATCAATTAATTGAGAGATTACAAGAGATCAATTGTGACAAAGCAATACAAGATATATAAAAGAGAATTGTGTGAGAGTGCAAAGACACAAAACACAAGAGGGACTCATTGTAGAGAGGCTGGTTGTAAAGCAAGAGGAGTACAGATTAGATAGAGAGCATTGTAATAGTTCTTATCTTCTTCCTTTCTTCTCTTCTTTGTTTCTTCAAGAACTTGAGCTTCTTGGAGAGGGTTGCTGTGATTGTAAAAGAACCATTGATTTAGTGTAGAGAGTTCAGAGGAACTCACGGGGACGTAGGCTATTGCCAAACCTCAATAACAAATCGCTTGTCTTCTTTTCTTTCTTGCGATCGTTTGCTGTTTCATTTCCTTACAAGTTATTCTAAACTTGGGTGTTTGGAAGATCACCACCTGGGCATCTTGTCAAGGTGATTTCCAACAGTATGGCTTCATCCCTCATCATCTTCTTGCAATCTTTCTTGAAAAGACCCTCCTTATGGCAGTAGAAGCATCTGTTTCCTCCAAATCTTGGTTTAGAGTGCGCTCTCCTATGGCTTTGTCCTCTACCTTGTGGTTTTTCTAGGTAGTAGCCATACATGTTGCTACCATATCGAGTTGCTGGCCTTCCTCTAATGAACAACCCTTCTCCACTTAATGCTTCCCTCATCTTGGCATCAAGATTATCTTGCAACTCTTTATCATAATCCATTTTAAAAGCAAAGATTCATTTAAGAAGATATCTCTTATTAGGGAGTGTTTTGGTAAGAAATAACTCATCTAGTTTCTTCCAAATGACAGCTGGATCTTTCGAGTTTTCGTACTCCCTGGTGACACTATTTGACATGTGTAGAAAGATGGTGCTGTACGCTATCTTCTTCATCTCATTCCGCTGGACCTCCGTGATACTTGCTGGAAAATCATCATCTTCTCCAATAGCCAAGTCCACCTTTTGTTGCATAAGAACAACCTTGATTTTCCGCTTCCAAAGGGCAAAGCCTCCCTTTCCATCAAACTTCTCAACAATGAAGTTCGAACCCATCTTGCGAAGAAAATCCTATATTTATGCAGCACCCACAATTGCTTTCCAACTTCTAAACTTCAAGAACATGATCAAATCTAGATCTCAACACCGTTCTTGAACCTCAAGAACACGATCAACTCTTGATCTCAACAGTATTCTTAAATCTCAAGAACACAATCAACTCTTTATCTCTACTCCGTTCTTGAATCACCTAAGAAGTTTTCTTTGATTCTTGGAGCCTTGCTCCGATACCCCCTGTTCACCTCTGATGCCCGCTGTATCACCACCAAAGAATCCTATGATTCTTGGACCCGAGCTCTGATACCACTGTTGGAAAATCACCTTCTTACGGAATCACAGGTTGTGATCTTTACAAACACCCCAAATTCATAATGATTTGGACAGAACAGAAATCAAAAAATCAAAGAAAGAACACAAGCAATTGTTATCGAGGTTCGGCAATGTACCTACGTCCCCGTGAGCTCCTCTGGTCTCTGCACTAAATCAATGGAGTTCTTACAATTACAGCAACACCTCTTCAAGAATCCTCTAGTTATTGAAGAATGAAAGAGAAAAAGAAAGTGATAAGGACTAAGTGTTTCCCTAGAATTTTCCCCAAGAAAATTCCAATTACAAAGCCCTTGAATCCTCAATCTATACTACTCTCTCTCTCTAAACAACCAACCTCTCTTAAATGAATCTCTCCTGTGTGTTTTGTGTCTTTTCACTCTCACACACCATGTGTTCTATTTCACACACATTCACATGTCATTCACCTCTCTTGTTGAGATGATATCTTCACTTGTTGTTAGAAGACCCTTTATATAGAGCAATGACTACCACATTGTTGGACGAAAATACACTTAAATAAATAAGTAAAAATCGTACTAGTTTTACTTGCAAGTGCACAAGGTCAATAGTGTAGTATAGTGTGCGAAAGCAAGATCATCTCCACAAGGATTGGTAAAGTTCGGTTTTAGAATTAGTTTCTTTAGTGTAAAAAGAAATAAATAACTGTTGTATATGATTTGATAATAATAAAGACATAGGGCTTTGATATCCACCATTAGTCATACTTTCCCAATTGTATAATGTATCAGTGCACTAGCCTTATCATGTATACCTAATGGTCACCAACTTAAGGGCATGGTATTTACTCCTTAAGCTATTGATTTCCCTAAGCAACGAGTTAAGCATGGTATCTACTCTAACTCTTTTCTTCCTTAAGGGATTCAACATGGTATCTGCGTGAGTTGTTCCTTAAGAAAGCATAGGGGCTGTGGAAATCGACAACCACATGAGACCTAGGGCATGGTATCTACTCTCGGTTTCCCATGTTGATTAATCCAAGAATCCGGTGTGGATATCTTTTGTTACTAATGTTAGACCCAGGACTCGATCATCCAAATTGATCTAACTAACCTATCAATATCACATGCATACGTTGGCCATACACATACATATGGGGAATTTAAATAAGCACAGGCATTAATCAAGTCAAGCAACATAATAAAGACTATTGGTAAAAATTTTATCAATGAATAAATATATGAGAAAGCATAACTAGGGCTTCAATCGAGCCCTATAAGAAAGTTAGTTACACATGCTGTCTAAGATAAACATCATATATAAATTAAACATAAAGAGAAGAATAAACCCGAGAGAAGAGGCGTCAATTCTCTCCCAAAGCTTACAACTCCAGGTAAAAGATAAAAGAAGTGATCTCTAAGAAGTGATGATTTGTGTGTGCTTTACAGGTGTATTTATAGGGCTTGAGTAGTCCTAGAAAGCTCATGAGTTCCCAAACTTTCCTAAAACACAAAACTTCTTTATTTCCAAAATAGGGTTCTACAGTTTACTGTTCACGCCCGTACATGTGTATTCGATCGCAGTGCTGCGCTCAATCCTTCTTGTGTGCGAACGATCACATGTGCACTCGATTGCATGCAGTAGTGCGATCGATCGTACTTTGACTAGAAGCTGCTCCAGGATTTCCAACCTTCTTCCCTTAAGTGCCAAAACTGCTTCTTTTATTCTCCAAGACCTATAAACACATGTGAAACACACAAATGAAGTAAAATGAACTAACTTAACATAACTAAGGACCTAACAAGTGTAAATAAGGAGGCTTAAATATGAATATTTAAGCACCTATCACTCATTCAATCTTTGAGATCAATCTTAACCCTTAGATCTCAAGAACCAAAGACTCATGGCTCTCTAAAGTCTAAGTAATCCTGTGCATTTTAAGCAAGTCCCATGTACCATCTCAAAGTGCTTAAAAATTGGTGTCAGGTGTGCTTCGTGCTGAGGCTTAGAACAGGGCGTGCTGAGGCTCAGAATAGAGGAAATTTGCTACCTTGCTGGAGGCCATGGTGCGGCTGGTCCATGCCGTGTCACGCACTTGAAGGAGGACTTCCTTCACTTGCTGGAGGCCACGGCGCACAACCTGTGCCATGACACACAACCTGGACCTGATGCTGAATTTTTTCTCTCTTTAGTTCTTTGACAAATCCCAACATATATGATATCCTAAATCGACGATATATTCAGAGTCAATAACATAGTAAAGGACCAGCATATATAATTAATATACTGAAATCAATTGCATCCTAAATTCCACACATACGAGAAGTATGACTGAACTTATATGGAGAAAAAGAACAACAATCACCGGAGTTAAATAAAATCTATGGGAGAAGAAAATATAATTGTTGATGAGTGCCAAATATTGCATATTTTTACCCTTTAATTTACATTTGTTAGCTTAGGAATTTGTTACTTTGAGTTGTTTTCGTTGTTTTACAGGTTTACAAGCTTGGAAAGAAGTTTCACTAAATTGCCAGAATTGCTTGTGCAGATCAGCCATTTTTGAGGATTAAACTGTGTTGATTTAGGAAGAACCAGAAGATGAACCATATATGCTTAGAAAGATCCGGATGTCTATTTTCTGGAGAATTTTATGGATCAATAAAATGATTTTTCTAGATAAAGTTATGGCAGTTTTAGTATACAAAGGTCAGACTGTGCATGATTTCAGCGTGACAGATCAGCCATTTTTGAGGATTTAACTGTATTGATTCAGGAAGAACCATGAGATGAGCCATATATGCTTGGAAATATCCCGATGTCTATTTTCTGAGGAATTTTACAAATCAATAAAATGATTTTTCTAGAGAAAGTTATGGCAGTTTTAGTAGACAAAGGTCAAAGAGCAAAAACTGGAATCTGCAGTATCCCACATCGGATTGGAAGCATATTGCACTTGTGATATTTCCCTATATAAACACCATCTGACTCCATCATTAAGTGTACAATTCCTGAGACAATTTGGTGTTTACCGGTGGACGTCCGCTAGCATTCTGGTGGATCTCGAAGGGCTTTGTCACCATGAGGGGAAGCGCCGCCCGTCAGCGAGTGGAATTTCTCCCATGTAAAGTTATTTATTTATTTCTTTACATTTAGTTGTTTTATTTTAAATGTTTAGCACTTTTATTATGAATTTTAGTTTCATAGTTACGAGTGGCTAGACTCTTCAGCTAAGGTTGAAGATGAAGCCCCGCCGTTGTTTGGCGTAGTAGTTCAGATTTGCTTGTACAAATCTGACAATTTTTAGTATAAATGTTCTGTCAATTATTTGAGTTAATCTTATAATTGATTGAGTTTAAATTGTCTGTTGGATATTCCTTGTGTTTCATCTGATGGATACATTGAATTCTTTTCGATTAAATTGGATTTCCTTTGTGATTTGTTGAGAGCGGATACATTGGATGCTTTTGGTTTAGTTGGGATATTCTTTGTTTTTTGTCTTATAGTTGGATTCATGAAATGTTTTGATAGGCTATATTTTTAGAACATATATGCTTAACTTCGGTGGGGTGGATTTGGAAACCTTAGTGTTTTAATTATTAGTTTTTAAAAATTAATTTAGTTTAATTTTAATTTCTTTTGCAAATTATCATCTGAAATTCGGAACTAGGTTAAGATAGAGTTAGTTTAGATTGAAAATATACTTTCACAACGCAATTCCCTGTGGGTTCGACCTCGCACTTGCACAACGCTATACTGCAAACGACTCGTGCTCTTCCGAGTAATTTAAAACTCACAACAATTGTCTATCACGCAAAAACATCAACTTCAATAATAAATAAAAGGGAGCAGCTCAAAATAATTATTCAATGTTAAAAACACAAATACTTAATTAAATACAAGCCAAACCCGCTATGCCTAGGAGTTCATCTCTTCGCCTTGGTTGAAACTTAGTCTAGCCGATAATACATAATCACAATAGCTCTCTAGAAATTCAGTTTGTATCTATTCAGCCCCCTATTTTCTGAGTCTAAAATCCTATATATAGTTATATGGAGACGGCTTTGTAGACAAAAAAGTCACCCTAGGATTTCTTTTCAGGCCATGTGCTTCTGCTGCTGTCCATGCCCGGTTTCTACTATCCAGAATTGGTCCAGTTGCAGTGTTGTCTAGGCTGTGCAAATCCCAAAAAAATCAGAATTTAATAGCTCATTCACTTCTGCCATGCTAAAATCACACATAGCCTAACATTTGTCCCCTAAAACTACCATAACTTTCTCTAGAAAAATCATATTTATAAGCCATAAAATTCTCCAGAAAATAGACATCTGGATCTTTCCAAGCATATATGGCTCATCTCCTGGTTCTTCTTGAATCAATACAGTTTAATCCACAAAAATGACTGATTTGTATTAGTAATTCTAGCAATTTAGTGAAACTCATTTTCACCCTTTGCTAGTGACAACATGACTTAGCAAAATGCTCAATTTATTTTTAACAGTCTAAAAATGATGGGTTTTGTTATACTCCTCTTGGAAAACGCAGTTTCCCTGCTTTGAACTGGTCTGGATGTTGTGGATTATTTCGAACATATTTTATATATTTTTTTGGTTTAAGGTTTCTTTTTTTTTTTTTTTTTTTTTTAAAAATCTGCAAAACACACTAAAACACAAAATTCTCTAAAGGACCACACTTATCAAGAAATTCAATGAATAATCAAATACCAACAAAGCACAGCCCCCTCTCCCAACTTTTGGTTTTCCTGGAGGCCGAGGCATGCACACCTTGAGCTGAGGTGCGAAGACCTGATGCTAAACCCTTTCAAACCATGTTTAAACCTTAGACAAATACCAACAAAAACAAATATGCTTCAAACATGGTTAAAAACCAAAGACATATGCATCACTTTCTAAATAATCCACAAAGCTTAGTATGTGCACAAAAATGAGTTTCTAGAGAATAGTTAGTGTTAATCAAGATAGTATCATTGGACCTTGACGAAAACAAAGTTGTAATCATGCATCAACAGTTCACAAAATTGCGTAACCTCACAAACATGCCATGATAGTTTCACACAAAACAATATATAACAAGCATGCATATGCTACCACCCCCAACCAGAATCTGACAGTGTCCTCATAGTCATCAAAAGATAAGAAAGTCATATCGACGGGAGAGAGGAACTCCAATAGTGTAGCGTAGGTAAACCTGCATCATACAAAACAAAACATAAAAGGAAACAAAGCAAAACAAAATAAACTAAACTAAAAAACAATAAAATATAATATAGATAGAAGTACCGAACATCAATCAAAGTAGACAGAGACAACTAGAGAGATCTCCTCTGGTTCCTCTACTTTCTCCACATAGTGCTTCAGATGTTGCCCATTCACTCAAAATACTCTCCCATATTTTGGATCTTCTATCTCAACCAAACCATTGGGAAAGATTTGCTTAACCATGAACGGGCCGATCCATCTCGATTTTAGCTTGCCGGGATGAAGGTGAAGCCTCGAGTCATAGAGGTGGACTCGTTGATTGGGCTCAAAATGCTTCCTCATAATTTGATTGCCATGAGCTGCCTCATCTTTATCTTGTAGATTCTGGAGTTGTCATAGGCATCATTTCACAACTCGTCAATCTCAGCCAATAGAAGCTTCTTATGAATTCCTACATCATTAAGATCAAAGTTAATGCTTTTTACAGCCCAATAAGCATGATGTTCTAACTCAATCGATAGATAGCAAGCTTTTCCATAGACAAGTCGGTATAGAGACATCCGAGGTTGGTCTTGTAAGCAGTACGGTAAGCCCAAAGAGCATCTGGAAGGCAGAAAGACAAATCTTTTCTATTCAGGTTCACCGTCTTCTCCAATATTTGCTTCACCTCTCGGTTGGCCAATTCAGCCTGGCCATTCATCTACGGGTGGTAGGCGTTAGCTACCTTGTGGTGCACTCCATACCTGCACATCAAAGCCTCAAAAGAACAGTTACATAAATGAGTGCCTTGATCACTAATCATAGCTCGAGGCATGTCGAATCTAGAGAAAATGTTTTCTTTAAGAAATTTGACAACAGTGTTATTGTTGTTGTTTCGACACGTCACAGCCTCTACCCATTTGGACACATAGTCCACTGCAAGCAAGATATATAGACACCCAAAGGAAGGTGGAAAGGGTCCCATAAAATCAATCCCCCAAAAATCAAATATTTCAATGACAAGAATCGGGTTAAGGGGCATCATATGCCTTCGGAATAGAGAACCAAATGTTTGGCATCTATCACAAGAACGACAAAAATCGTTAGTGTCTTTAAACAGAGAAGGCCAATATAATCCAGACTGTAGAATTTCTGCGACAATCTTTTTCATAGAAAAGTGATCGCCACAAGCTGAACTATGATAAAAATGTAAGACACTATCAATCTCAACCGCAGGGATGCACTGCCTCATAATTTGGTCAGGGCAATACTTATAAAGATAAGGGTCATCCCAGTAGAAATTTCTTACCTTGACCAAAAATTTGCGCTTATCTTGTGCACTCCATGTGGATGGCATTTCGCTAGAAACCAAGTAATTTTCAACGTGCACATACCATGGTACTTGGCTTACGACAAACTGATGTTCATCGGTGAAGTCGTCTCGGATGGGTGGCTCATCGACAGAATCATTGAACTCCAGGCGAGACAAGTGATCTGCCACCACATTCTCCACCCCCTTCTTATCCTTAATTGTTAAATCAAATTCCTGCAAGAGTAAAATCCACCTAATCAATCTTGCCTTAGCATCATTCCTTGAAAGAAGACACTTAAGGGCTGCATGGTCAGTAAAAACAGTGATAGGTGTACCAATCAAATAAGCACAGAATTTATCTAGGGCAAAGACTATAGCTAGCAATTCTTTTTCAGTAGTGAAATAATTCATTTGTGCATCATTAAGAGTTCTTCTAGCGTAGTATACAATAAAGGGCTTTCTCTCCCTTCGTTGTCCCAAAACTGCCCCCATCGCATAATTACTCGCGTCACACATAATCTCAAACTGTAAATTCCAATTTGGTGACTACATAATGGGGGCAGATGTAAGCCTATAAATGAGTGTTTGAAAAGCGTCCTCACACTCTTGTGTTTAATTGAACATGGCTTCCTTAACTAGAAGGTTACACAATGGTCTAGATATAGCAGAGAAACTCTGTATAAACCTCCTGTAAAAACTGGTATGCCTAAGAAAAGATCTAACATCCTTAATAGTTTTGGGTGTAGGCAATTTATAGATCAATTCTATTTTTGATTTATCCACTTCGATCCATTTTTCAGAAATTATGTGCCCCAAAACTAGTCCAGAGGGAACTATGAAGTGATATTTTTCCCAATTAAGAACTAGACCTTTTTCTTCACATCTACTCAAAATAACCTATAAATGGAGTAGGTATGAATCAAAAGATCACCAAACATAGTCAAATCATCCATAAAGACTTCCATAAATTTTTCGACCATATCTCTAAATGTACTCATTATGCATCTTTGAAATGTAGCCAGCGCATTACATAGTCTAAAAGGCATAAGCCGGAATGCATAAGTACCAAATAGGCATTTGAATATAGTTTTATCCTGATCTTCTAATGCAATCTCTATATGATAATATCTCGAATACCCATCTAGAAACCAATAGAAGGGATGGCCAGCTACACATTCTAAGATTTGGTCTAAAAATGGAAGTGGGAAGTGATCCTTGTAGGTGACGGAATCACTACCTTGGTAGGAACTTGCATCCCCTCCGAGTTGGTTACCATAGTTACCCTAGACTTTTTAGGTACTACCAGAGTCGGGCTAACCCATTTACTATCAGAGATGGGGTAAATGATACCCGCATCTAATAACTTTAAAACTTCTTTTTTTACGACTTCTTTCATAGTGGGGTTAAGTCGTCTCTAGGGTCTCTATGGGGGTTAGCTCCTTCCTCTAAATGGATCCTATGGGAACATACCAAGGGGCTAATACCTTTAATGTTAGCAATTGTCCATCCTAACACAGCTTTGTGCTCACTTAACATGTCAATCAATTTCTTTTCTTGTGAATCACTAAGTACATAGGAAATAATAACAGGAAAGGTATCACCTGGTCCCAAGAATGCATGTTTGAGTCCCTCAAGTAGCGCCACTAAGTCGACCTTTGGGATCTCCTCAGTAGATAACTTAGGTCTCTCTCCATCTTTTGGTAACTCCTTAAACCTTGGTTGCCATTTTCGTTCTCCTTTATCCTTTGACCCTGAAACAGCAGAAACATCGAAAACATCATGAAGATAAATTCAACTCTCAAAATAAAAAATACCAAGGAGATACTCTAAATATTCTGAATTTTTTCTCAAGTGAGCCTTCTTTGGGATTAGTGTGACTATCATATAAGCATGATAGAAATCATCATCATAATGTGGTTGTCTTTTGATGTTGAAAATGTTGACCTTCAGAGTCATATTTCCAAAAGACAACTTCATTAGACCGTTCCTACAATTAACAAGAGCGTTAAAGGTGGCCAGGAAAGGTCTTCCTAAAATGATTGGAACTTTAGACTCCATACCAACTATATAATGAGTATCCAGAATGAGAAAATCAGTAGGATAGTAGAACTTATCTATCTGTATCAGTACATCTTTGACTATCCCCCTTGGTTGCTTAGTCAACCAGTCGGCCAACTGTAGTACCACAGATATGGGTTTGATCTCTCTTAGACCTAGTTGTAAGTAGACAATGTAAGGCATTAGGTTCACACTGGCTCCTAAATCCAGCAAAGTTTGATCGATCTCATGAGTCCTAATCTGACAGGTGATCGTGGGACACCCTAGGTCTTTATATTTGAGCAGTGTCTTTTGCTCAATCACCACACTCACATGCTCAGTCAAGAACGTAATCTTCTTGACTTGATGCTTTTTTTTTTTTTTTTATGGTGCACAGATCCTTAATCACCTTTGCATAGGTTGGTACCTGTTTAATCACATGAAGCGAAGGCAAGTTAATCTTAACTTGTTTCAAATATTCTAGGATCTCAACTTATATTTTCAGATTTTTTGCTTTTGGTCAGAGCACTTGGGGAAAAGGGACTTGAACCGAAAATTTTTCATGTGGCTCATTCTTAGGGGTGTTCTCCTCGGTGCTTAAAGAGGTGATCATGGTTGTCATCTAACTTAGTCCATCTAACACCTTACCACTCCGAGTAGTTATGCCATTGACCTCTGTGATACTTTGTGAATGTGAAGTAGAGGTTTGTGTCATATGTTGCCCCTATGGATTTGATTGAGGCTGAGATGGGAATTTACCTCACTCTTGCATTGTGAGAGAACTTGTTAGCTTAGTTATTTGACTTTTAATTTCCTTGTTCTCTTCCATTACCTGTGTCACAGCAGTTTCCAACCTCTGAATAATTTTACCTTTTAACTCCATAAATGTGTTTAATTTTTCCTCTAAAGGGATTCTATTAGGTTACGCATTGTATGAGGTTTTAGGATATGACATAAGTGGTTGTGCATGTGCATGTGTGGGTTGGTTTGAGTCGGGCCTCCAGCTAAAGTTTGGGTGGTTACTCCAACCAGGATTATATGTATTAGAGAAAGGATTATGAGGCTTCCTTTAAATCCCTACGGTGTTACATTGTTCAACAAAAACCCTTCTTATCTTTGCATAAGTTGGGCAATCCTAAGCTAAGTGCCACTCCCCCACAGACGAAACAAGCACCTTGTGACTTGACTCTTGAAATAGTATGTGTAAGTCTACCATCTTGGGTCTTAAGTGCCTCTAACTCTCGAGTTACTCGCTCCAATTTGGCTTTCATGCTATCCTCTTCTCTAAGTTGGTAGATCCCGGTCGGTCTTGCTCTATTTATGCTTTCAACAACACTGGGCCTTATCCAAGTGTGGGCCTTCTCAGCCAAGTCATTCAGATACTCAATTGTGTCATTGGGGTCCTTTTGCATAAAGTCCCTGTTGCACATCATCTCTTTGAATTGACACTCTCTATTCGTAAGTCCCTCGTAAAAATGACTAACTATGCGCCAACTCTCGTACCTATGGTGTGGACACATATTTAACAAATCCTTATACCTCTCCTCTGCCTGATTAATGTCTCGCTATCCTTTTGGGTAAAGCTTGAAATTTGTCTTCTCAGACCATTGGTTTTGTGAAGTGGGAAGTTTACGTCATTTCTTCCCATGAATATATAGACCTCGACTGCAAAGAGTATAGCCAACTCTTTGCTTTGTCCTTCAAAGAAAAAAGAAAGAATCTCAGTTTAATCGAGTTAATAGCCTCAGGTCTACCATGAAGCGTGGCCACCACTTCCTCAAATTCCCTAATGTGAACATAAGGGTTTTCACTTTCTAAACCGTGGAAGGTGGGTATCAATGCTATCATGCCCGGATTGAAATCTGTATGTGGTGTGTTTGGCGAAAACATGATGCATGATGGTGTAGATGTGTATGTGGGATGAAGGTAGATATTTAGGGTCCTAACAGGGTCATCTCCGTATTGCTCATGGTGTTAGAGCTTGTGTTTGAACCTGTTTCACTCCTAATGTAATTCAGTGGGTATTCTAACTGAAGGATTCTAACCATTCGTCTGTGTTCATCTCTATCCCAACGCATATACCACCAACACTCTTTTTTTTAATTATTAATTTAAATTATTAATTAAATACTTTTTTTCTTGAAAAAAAGAAAACTGAAAAATAAACTAAAGCTAGAATTAAAAAGAAACTAAAAGAAAGATTTTGGAAAGATGGTACCCGAAAACCTCTTTGCAGACTGATGCTCTCCCCGGCAATGGCCCCAAAATTTGAATTACACCCAAACAGTACTATACGGTAGCAGCAGTATAGAATGGGGTGTTGATCCCATGAAGAGAATGTTCTACAATCAAAGTCTCAGGCAAGAAATAATGGAAACAAAATTAAAAATTAATATTAAGAAAATGTTGAGAATTAAATGATTTAATTGAATTAAGTGAAACAAAATCAATAATGAGTAACACAAGAGTCCAAGAATCCCTCCTATATTTCATAGCTTCAACTTGTATCAATTCAGTAATTATAACTCAACTATGTATTTCACCTCCCAAATACGTAATCGGAAAAAAATAGTGAAAGCACCAAAAATATTCTTTTGTAAATTATTATGAGAAATCCCTTTCTTGTTTTTACAAGTAATGCAACAGTCAATCATATATGATATCCTAAATCGACGATATATCCAGAGACAATAACGTAGTAAAGGACCAACATATATAATTAATATACTGAAATCAATTGCATCCTAAATTCCACACATGAGAAAAGCATGATTGAACTTATATGGAGAAAAAGAACAACAATCACCGAAGTTAAATAAAATCTATGGGAGAAGAAAATATAATTGTTTGTCACACAAAAACATCAACTTCAATATTAAATAAAGGGAACATCTCAAAATAATTATTCAATGTTAAAAAAAGAAATACTAAATTAAATACAAGCCAAACCAGCTATGTTTAGGAGTTCATCTCTTCGCCTTGGTTGAAACTTAGCCTAGCCGATAATACATAATCACAACAGCTCTTTAGAAATTCAGTGTGTATCTCTTCAGTCCCCTGTTTAGCCCCCTGTTCTCTGAGTCTAAAATCCTATATATAGTTGTATGGAGATGGCTTTGTAGACAGAAAAGTCGCCCTAGGGTTTCTGTTCAAGCCGTGTCCTTCTGCTACTGTCCAGGCCATGCATTTGCTATTGTTCAGGCTCAGTTTCTGCTGTCCAAAATTGGTTCCGTTGTGCTACTTTCCAGGCCATGCAGATCCCAAAAAAATTAGAATTTAATAGCTCCTTCACTTCTGCCATGCTGAAATCACGCACAGCCTGACCTTTGTCTACTAAAACTGCCATAACTTTCTCTACAAAAATCATATTTATGAGTCATAAAATTCTCCAAAAAATAGACATTCGGATCTTTCCAAGCATCTTTGGCTTATCTCCTCGTTCTTCCTGAATCAATACAATTTAATCCGCAAAAATGACTTATCTGTATGGGCAATTCTGGCAATTTAATGAAATTCCTTTTTACCTTTTGCTAGTGACAACATGACTTAGCAAAATGCTCAATTTATCTTTAACAGTCTAGAAATGATGGGTTTTGTTGTACTCCTCTTGGGAAACCCGGTTTCTTTGCTCTGAACTAGTCCGGATGTTTTAGATTCTTTCGAACATATTTTATATATATTTTTGTTTAAGGCTTCCTTTTTTTTTTTTTTAAATCTGCAAAACACACTAAAACACAAAATTCTCTAAAGGACCACACTTATCAAAAAATTCGATGAATAATCAAAATTAATCTCAACAAATAAATATAATTAGCTCTATCTAAAGTGCATTTTTATGCCCTAATCAATGGGGGTCCACTCTTAGGTGATGATCACCCCTACCATCATCGATGGTCCAAAACTAGAAGAGGAGGAAGCTAACATGGCCACTAATTATAAAAGGGTCCATTACCAAGTCGAAGATGAGATCCGCTCTATCTTAAAAAGAGATCTTGAGGATTTCAAGATGGGTATTGTATCCCTCCTAAGTTATCACTTTGGTTGCCTGATAATGGTTAGACGACCTATACAACGGTGTTACTTGAGCCACCCTATAAACTCATGTTCTATACAGATCATTTAAAAAAAGGTCTATTTCCCTTGGACCCCAAAGTGGTGAAGATAGTGAACCACTTTTAGATTAGCTTTGCCCAACTTACTCCGAATGTAGTTAGGTGTATCATCGGTTTCTTGCTTTTTTTTTTTGGGTGAAAACTTGTTGTTTATACTCGCTAGACGTCTGAGATCTTCAAGAGAATTTACAAAATAAAAAGATATAGAGAGTTTGGAAGGTTCAACTTTCACCCGGGGCAAGATTGAACGATTCTCCTCTGGATGCCTCTTCCATTAAAGACTTGAAGAGTAATTTTTCCTTTATTAAGGGGTCGATGCTCTTTATGACTATAAGAGAGTGGGATTACAAGATTTTTGATTCTTAGAAGAAGCTTCCCAATCTCAACATTGAGGAAGAGAAGGTCGTTAAGGTTATTATCAATGCTAGGCCCAAGTTGATTTCCAGGGACCTAAACAATAAAAATTTATTGAGGCAATACCGTTTAAGCTTGTCTTTTGATGGCAACCATCGGCCATTGTTGGTAGCATACCTTTTCTCTATGCTCTATAGCTTTGAGCTTACCCAAGGCCGTTCTCTTCGAGGAAGGATGAATAAATGAGGGCACAGATCTGAGTGGGTTAACATATGGAAGGATTAGCACCTACTAGGTCTAACACAACTCTTTTTGAGTAGTAAGGAGGTCCCTGTCATAGGCACACTTTTAATTATTAGACTAGCAACTACTTCATTGTTTGTGGCATTAGGCTTTACCAAGGGACGTAACATTCCAAGAACAAAGAAAGGATGATGGGTAAAATGGCGTCTCCATTTGTCCTTAAAGAGGGCCAAAATCCTTTATCATTAGTCTGCGAGTTATTCAGTGTAAGAGATTAGAGTATTAAAGAAAAAGGATTTAAGGCTTTCCCTCTCTTTTAGGTCAAATCTTTGCGTTCGTGTTCTTGGGAAAATATTTAACGATTAAAAAAAAACTATCATTGCTACACACTAAACATACATACATTCTCAACACCGTTACACCAATCAATTGACATCTAATAGTTAAATCACTTAAATAATAAATCCCTAATCATGCATGTCTAAAAGACTTTATAGTTGACACCTATCTAAAGGACTTGATTGGAAACATATATATAAAGAACTTTATGGTTTATGTATGCCTAAAATACTTTAGGAAAATGCTTGCCTAAATAAATTTTAAAAACACCTGTCTAAAGGAATTTTGGAAAAAAATCTATTTAGAGGACTTTATGGTTGATGCTTGTCTAAAGAACTTTTGGAAATCCATCTAGAGGACTTTTGGAAAGCGTCTGTCTAAAGAAATTTTGTAAAAATGCCTGTCTAAAGTAATTTATGGTTGACACCTATCTAAAGGACTTGATGGTAAATGCTTGTTTATCGAATTTTATGATTGACACCGGTCTAAAGGAATTTTGGAAAACGCATGTCTAAAGAACTTTTGAAAACGCATGTCTAAAGGACCTGTCTAAAGGGCCTTTAGAAAAAGCATATTTTCCATTAGGACAAATTTATCGGATCCCAATGGGGAACAAATATTTTTAATTTTTTTTAGATTTGATAGGGAATTAAGTTAGTTCATCTTTGAGCTTAAATAGAGATGAAAGTTGATTCATGTTCATCGATTCTATTCGGAAAAATATTATGTTGATTCATTACTTGAAAATTACTTAAATTTCAAAAAGATTCTTTTGAATGTGTTGTTGTCTGAGCTGATGATCGGACTACTGAACAAATCACAAACTTTTAATAATGCTTGAAAAATTATTTTTTCATCTGGAATTCTTAAATTTCAAATCTTATCTTGATCGAAATTGAAATCAATGTGTAAATCAAGACAAAAATTGGTGCAAAACCAAACAAAGCAAGGGAGATGCTTGGTCGACGCAGACTAGTAGTTGACCGGTTAGGCCAATAAGTTAGTCGGTCTCCAACAACTAGTTTTTTTCTTTCAAATTTTGAAAAATTTGGACTTTCAATGGCTAGTTTGATTAGATTTTCTTATAAATACTCCAAGTTTTTTTTTCATTCTTCAACACATTTTTCAAGCTCCATTCTTGAGAGAAAACTCTCCAATTTCTTCTTCTTGGTGGTCTTGCAAAATTTTTAAGGCTTTTGCTCCAGATTTCTTTTTATTTCAGATACGTAAGCTCCATAACATGTCTCTTTCCATTATTTTGTCATTTCTTTCTGGTTCATTGCATCAAATAATTATAATTGTAGATTTTAATGGCTTTATCAAGAGGATCTTCTATACTTAATTATTAATTGTAAGAAAACTACAAAAACACACTCCATAAGTCAAATATTCCAAAAGGACAGCGAATTCCTTTGAATCTTGATATAGTAACACATTTCTCCATTTTTGCAAGATCCGAAGTGGTAATTTCTTCTTTTCTAATTGTCCACTGAAAGCACATTGATGAGAGTCATAAAATGCATCTTTACAGTACATAATTGTTAGCATTTTAGGGTTGATCTAGGTTTGAATTGCACTTTTATAACTTAACAACTCTAAAGTGTCATTCTTGGATCATTGATATATTTCGATGCGTTTTCAGGTACTTTAAGTTCAAAAGAGATGGAAAAGCTATCATTACTTGAAGCACAATGACTCAATGAACACTGAACACTGGAGTGAAGGTTCATAAGCACTTGGAAAGGAGTTTCACTAAATTCCTAGAATTGCCCGTATAGATCAATCATTTTTGCAAATTAAATTGTATAGATACAAGAAGAACCAGGAGATGAGCCATATATGCTTAGAAAGATCCGGAAGTCTATTTTCTGAAGAATTTTATGGCTTGTAAAAATAATGTTTCTAGAGAAAGTTATGGCAGTTTTAGTAGACAAAGGTCAGGCTTCTAAAACAGCACCTGCCAGCACCGTGATGCCTAGAAGCACACCCAACCAAGCTGAAGCCAGCACCATAGCGCCCATAAAGGAGCACCGCAGTGCTCCCACGATGTTATATCTTTGAGTTAGAACTTAATTATGGTTTTAAGAAATAGATTAAACCCGAAAACACCCTTGGACCTTTGCACTATAAATAGATCACTTAGGGTTTAAGAGAAACATCTTTTTAAGAGGCCAGAGGCCGGGGAAAACATCATGAAGGCTACCACACTCTCCTCTATGGCTAACTAATCTCCAAGAAAGGCGAAGGGATGAATCCTTTGGTGTAGTTGTTCTTATTTTCTAGTCTTGATTCATTGTAGTTTGGATTTATTATCATTAAACATTGTTATGATTTACTTTTTAATCTAATTAGAAGATTTTCCCTTGATCCGGTGATTGCATCTTTCTCTCCCATATAAGTCTAGTCATGCTCTTCATATGTGATGTTGTTGAGGTGTGATTGAGTTCGGTAGATTTCTCTTATAGATTTGTCCATTACTACAGTATTGTCATTATGATGTATTGTCGTTTCTTGATAATCTATAAGTTAGGTCATGTGTGCTTGAAAGTAAAGAGGATTTCATAACAATTACATTAGGGTTTACTTGTGCTTAATTGAATATTTGCCAATTGCCTGTTTGGGATGAGAAACTTGCAATCGAGATAAAAACAATTGAATCAAGATTGGAATAAGGCAACGAACCTAGGGAGGATTCCCGGAACTTTGTTCTCCAACATAATCTATCTACACATTTTTCACACAACACTTTATTCTCTCACTTAATCTTTATCGTTTGTGTTATGGTTCACGCCTTCTCTTTTAGTTAACTTGTTTCCCTGAGGAATCGACACCCCAAAGTTGTGCTACAACTACCGCATTATACTTTGGGTGTAATCAAATTTTGGTACCGTTGCCGGGGAGACGCACTTAAGTTAAGTAAGAATGTCAACTTTGAGACAAGACAGTAGAAGATTTGTAAATAGTTTTTCTTTTCAGCAGTTTGTAAAGGCGATAACTTCATTCCTTCTTTTAGCTTGCTGCATTAATTTTTTTATTTTATTTTATTTTATCATTTTGTGATCTTGCATGCCCCGATATAGAGACACTTTAGGTAGATTTGCTTATAGGCCTGTGTTAGAGTCATAATTAAATTCTTTTCTAAATCTTTTATTTGACAATCCATCTGGTCCCGAAGAAATGAGTGAACATGAATATCAACCTCCTAGGACCCTTCAGGATTACCTAAACCCTGCACGCATAGCCACATCATCATGCATCATGTTTCCAGCCAATACTCGCCATTTAGATTTTGAAACAGGGATGATACAATTACTCCCTACATTTCATGGCTTGGAAAGTGAAAACCCATATGTGCACATTAGAGAGTTTGAGGAAGTAGTTGCGACTTTTCATAGTCAAGATGGAACTACTGACATTGAGAGACTTAAGTTCTTTCCTTTCGCTTTGAAGGATATTGATAAAAGTTGGCTATACTCACTGAGACCACGATCTATTGGGTCGTGGACTGAGATGACTCAGATTTTCTTTAATAAATGCTTCCCCCAACATAAGACCAATACTTTAAAAAGGCAAATCTCCACCTTTGCACAAAAGGATAGTGAGACTTTATATCAGTCTTGGGAGAGATTTAATGAGTTGTTGAGTATGTGCCCTCACCATGGGTATGTGAGTTAGAGCTTGGTAAGCTATTTTTATAAGGGACATACATATAGAGAGCACCAATTTGTAGAGATGATGTGTAGTGCTGAATTCTTGGAGAAAGATCCTGATGAGGCCATAGAGTACCTCAATGAGCTTGCTGAAAAAGCTCACATTTGGATTGGACCTAGTGCTACTGAAAGCACAAAGAGGTCACGACCTATAGGGCACCCAAATGGTGCTTGAATTTACCATCTTAGGGAAGAGGATAACCTTAAGGCCAAGGTCGAGATGCTCACTAAGGAACTAGAGGTGTTAAAGACTAAAAGCTCAAAGCCAACACACGTAGCTAATCATGCAAAATCTTTTGAACCATGTTTTGTGTTTGGCGGGGTAGATCATATCGCCCAAGAGTGCCCCACATTTGCTGAGATGAGAGGGATGCATAAGGAACAATGTAATGCCTTAGGCATGTACAAGAAGCCTTTGGCACCCTTCTCTGATGCTTATAATCCGGGATGGCAAAATCACCCCAATTTCAGCTGGAAGTCTGAAAACCAGCAGCTTGCACAACCCCCTGCTCCATATTTTGAACCATATCATGCACCTGTATCTTCTAGGAGTTCTTTAGAAGACACTTTACATACTTTTATTGAGGCATAGGGTAAGACTAATCAAAGACTTGAATCTTTAATTATGAAGGCTGTTGAAGAAAATAAAGAGATAAAGAGCCAAGTGTCCAAGTTGATGAACTACTTGAGTATGATTGAGCAAGGTAAGTTTCCTTCTTAAGCTCAGTCCACACCCCATGGTCAACACCTAGCGCAGCAGAATATAAAGGAGGTGAATGTCATTGAGACACTAAGTGGTAAGTTATTACACATCCCAACAACGAAAAAATCAGAGGATGTGGACGAAACCCACCAAGCATACATGATTGACTCATTCATGGAAAAGGTCCAACACTTTAATCCATTAGAGTCAACCTTCACCTATGGCTTCATAAGAGCAGATATAAAGCCAAAATTTACGGATGTTACTGATGACATCCTTGAGGCCTCTCCAAAGCATACAAGCATCGAATTTGGCAATGAAGCAGTGGCTGGTGCATTCAACCTATGTTTGTCTAGGAGGGATTAAGAGCGTCTGGCTGAAGATGTAAAACTTAGCGCTCATGGGAGGCACCCCACAGCTTATCCTTTTTACTTTTATTGTTTTCATATTTCTTTTTTCTTGTTTATTGTTCGTATTTTTTTTCTATTTTCCAGTATTAACTCAGTATTTCTTTTTCAGGGACAAATATACGAAGCAGTTCAAATGGTGGAGCACAATTTTCAGCTTCTGTGCACCTTTGGCTACAAAGGGAGTTTCCTTAACTATTTCTTTTACATTGAGGTCAATGAAATTTTTAAGTTGGGGGTGGGGGAAACGCATCTCTTTGTTTCTATATTCTTTATTTCCATACAATTTTTTTTTTCCATTGAACTGCTTGGTGTCGTTCTCCCTTTTTTGTTTGTTTTTAGCATGCTTTGTGTTAGCCTTGGATGTAATTCACATGTCAATGATATAAGCTTAATTGAGATAGCATACAACATTTAGAAGAAGTTAAATTTTGTTTCGGTTTGAGAATAATTTAAGTGTCAATCTTGATTTGGTTTGAGACTCTAGTTTGTGGTAAGATTGTATGATTAGTATAAACATTTAGAGAAGTTTTATGTGTGATTGCTTTATGAATACTTTTGCAGTCTCGACAAGCTCTAGAACTTACTTGATAACCACTTGAGGTGAATTCCTATAATGCACATTACTTAGGATATGATATAGGCCATTTTTGGACCATCTGAGCCTTTCGAACTTACCATTGCTATATTTATCACTAGTCACCTATTTGAGCCTTTTTCTTGAAAAATAATTTGAGCCTTATTTCTTTCAATAGCCATTTACTCACCTTATGAGCCTAAAATATTTTATCCTTACCTTCATTTTAAAAGAACTTAGTCATACACATTTGTTGAGAAGCACTCAAGAGGAGTAAGGATGGAAATATAAGAAAATATCACTACCATAACCCAAGTACATTAAAAGAGATAAGTTAGGGGTTATGGAAAAGAAAAAGAGAAATGAAAAAAAGGAGGTGAATGATCTTATGCCAAAATACAAAAGAAAAAAAAAAGAAGTGAATTATGGCAAAGAAAGAAGAAAAGAAAGGAAAAGTGGTGATTTGAGAAAAATGTTCGAACAATAGTTGAAAAAGTTGGGTAATGAAGTAAGGTTATCTAGTGCTTAAAAGCGGTTGTGTTTAAAGCTAAGAGATTGAGTTCTTTTACTTGTAAATCCTTCCCATTCTTTCTTAACCTTTACCTTAGCCTAACGTTACAAGCTTATTAAAGACCTATTGATCCAATGTAGTGTGATTTTTCTACAATAATGGAGAGTGATTTGAAAAGTGAGCCTATGGAGCTTGTTTTTGTGATTGATGTCATGCAATTTAATATATTTTAGAGACTAAGACTTGTATTCATGAATGTTGTGCATAAAATCATCCAGGTGTTCGGATTAATGGATTGTGATAAGATGGATGTTAAGAGTCGATAACAATTTTAAAATTGATGTTTAGATTACTTTTGGACTTGGGTGAAATTTAATGATTCTATGTCCCGTGTGTTATGTGCGATTTTTGAGACAAAAATGAATTACTCTTGGTTTAACACTAACATTGCTTTACTTTGTTTTGATTCCCACCATAGAATTCATCTCTTATTTTCGCTTGAATTGCTAGGGACTAGCAATAAGCTAGTTGGGGGTTATGATGAGAGTCATAAAATGCATCTTTACAGTACTTAATTGTTAGCATTTTAGGGTTGATCTAGGTCTGAATTGCATTTTTATACCTTAACAACTCTAAAGTGTCATTCTTAGATCATTGATCTATTTCGATGCATTTTCAGGTACTTTAAGTTCAAAAGAGATGAAAAAGCTATCATTGCTTGGAGCACAATGACTCGATGAACACCGAAGTGAAAGTTCACAAGCACTTGGAAAGGAGTTTCACTAAATTGCCAGAATTGCTCGTACAGATCAATCATCTTTGCAAATTAAACTATATTGATACAAGAAGAACCAGGAGATGAGCCATATATTCTTAGAAAGATCCAGAAGTCTATTTTCTGGAGAATTTTACGGATCGTAAAAATGATTTTTCTAGAGAAAGTTATGGCAGTTTTAGTAGACAAAGGTTAGGCCTCTAGAACAGCACCAGCCAGCACCGCAGTGCCCAGAAGGACACCCCACCAAGCTGAAGCCAGCACCGCAGCGCCCATAAAAGAGCACCGCAGCATGCACATAATGTTATATCTCTGAGTTAGAAGTTAAATAGGGTTTTAAACAATAGATTAAACCCGAAAACACCCTTGGACCTTTGTACTATAAATAGATCACTTAGGGTTTAAGAGAAACATCTTTTTGAGAGGTCGGAGGCCGGGGAAAACATCATGAAGGCTGCCACACTCTCCCCCATGGCTAACTAATATCCAAGCAAGGCGAAAGGATGAATCCCTAGGTGTAGTTGTTCTTATTTTCTAGTTTTGATTCATTGTAGTTTGGATTTATTATCATTAAACATTGTTATGATTTACTTTTTAATCTAATTAGAATATTTCCCCTTAATCCGGTGAGTGCATCTTTCTCCCCCATATAAGTCTAGTCATGCTCTTCTTATGTGATGTTGTTGAGGTATGATTGAGTTCAGTAGATTTCTCTTATAGATTTATCCATTACTACAGTATTATCATTATGATATATTGTCATTTCTTGATAAACTATAAGTTAGGTCATGTGCGCTTGAAAGTAAAGAGGATTTCGTAACAATTACATTAGGGTTTGCTTGTGCTTAATTAAATATTTGCCGATTTCCTGTTTGGGATGAGAAACTTGCAATCGAGATAAAAACAATTGAATTAAGATTGGTATAAGGCAACGAACCTAGGGAGGATTCCCGGAACCTTGTTCTCCAATATAATCTATCTACACAATTTTCACACAACACTTTATTCTCTCACTTAATCTTTATCGTTTGTGTTAAGGTTCACGCCTTCTCTTGTAGTTAACTTGTTTCCCTGTGGAATTGACACCTCAAAGCTGTGCTACAACTACCGCGTTATACTTTGGGCGCAATCACACATGTAGTTATCACTTTTTTCATGAAAAAATATTTTCTTCAGGAGCCTTCTCCAGCCAAATATTATGGTGGGTTAAAACATGTATTAGATTGGTACGAAAGATTGGATCCTTTCCTCGAATCTATCACTTCTATAACTCCCAATGTTCCATTTCTTATGCACTAGCTGAAAAATGGTCTGATACCACACATAGCTTTGTCTTTCCTGATTTTAAGGCCACCTTGACTCTAGAAGATTTTTCTACAATTAGTAGTCTAGAGGTAGCAGGAGATCCTTTTAACTTGGATATTGAATTTTACAAGAATGAGGCCAAAGTTCTTAAGCTGCTAGGAACTCAAGTTGCATCATCTAATAGTAGTGTCCTCTTATATGGTTGAGTTCAAATGTTCTGCCCCTACAAGATCGGCCGCCCAAAGTGAGACTTAACTCAGAGCAGATGACACAATTCTTTTTACTGTACATGTTTGGGACCATATTGTTTTCAGAAACTTCTGGTAAGGATAATAATCTTTACTTTCTGCCCTCTTTGGAAAATATAAGTGAAATTAAAAATTATAATTGGGTTGATATGGCCTAAACTTGGGCAGTGTAGGCGGGTACTGGGGTGCTTGGGAGGTATGTACATCTATTCACCATCTTTGTCAATTATTTAATCATGTGATTTCATGCTTTATCTTACTACAAAAAACACAGATATGGGCCTACGAGCACTTTAGTTATACTTTGGGTATAGACGCTCCTACCTCAGTTGCAAAACTGTCTTTCCTTGCCAAGCTTGTAGCTCCGTAGAAAAATTAGATATCCTCTTGATGCTTTGGGAAAATACTAACGTCGCTTAGACTCTATATCATAATGTAAGAATCAAGATCTCTTTCAGTGTTTACTTTTAGACAATTTTTTGTTTTAGTTACTGAAATATTAGCTTATGTAGATTGATTGGAATCCTTGGGTTAGTCTTTCAACTCAAGCAAACTTCTTGAGTACCTCTCGCCAATTCACCCTTTGGCGTGTCAGTCTATGCAACACAATGTACCAAGCATAGTATCTAGAAGAGAATTCCCCTTACAGACCAAAATTCAAGGCTATCGAGTTCCTCCTAACATCCTTATCCTTCCATGTTTGAGGATAAGTTCAGTGCAACCTAATTGGAAGAATATAGTGTGGGGTATAATATAGAAGATTATTTGATTTGGCCGAAGAAGATGATGTAGATGAGTACTATCGTGACATAGTGTATCTTGGTCCAGTTTGTCCTCCTCATTACTCACAAGTAATGGTTCTACCCTTTTTTCCTATGGTTGAATTCTTCTATTAGTGCATGGAAAATTCATCCATTATCTTGTAGGCCTATTCTCAAGCTCCATCGATGGGGATTTATGGAAGAACTCAAGGAAGAGCTTATCCATTTCATCGTACTGTAGAATATGATCCTCATGCTCTTTATAATGTACCTCTTCCACCTAGGTTCCAGATGTTTCCAGACATTGGCGATAAATCTCAGATATTTAAGTGCTATTTAGCTTAGGCTGATGATATCATGCTTATACCTAATAAGGGTGAGCATGGGTCGGTTTGGGTTGGGTTAGCCTAAAAATTCAACCCAACCCAATCATAACGAGTTAAAAAAAATATCAACCCAACCCAACCCATTCAAATCGATTTGGATCGGTTTGGGTGGGTTTTGACCCATTGAGAGCTATATTTTTATTACACAAAAATTAAATCATACATATAACATAACAAAAAAATATTATACTAAATCCAAAACCAAATCCATACAATAATTCATTAAATCTTACAAATTCATCTCATACAAAGTACCTTAAATTACTTAACAAAAAGTTCGAAGAATTTTAATTTAATACAAACCAAACAAAAGTAAATAGAAACTATATTTTCGTAGTGCTTTATGAATCAAAATCTTCAAAACTTCAACACTATAATAGACTTAGCCTTAAAACCTTTATGATCTAATTCCTATATAATACCAAACATATACATCAGATAAAAACCATAAAGTAAATGAAAATGGAGAAAACTAAAATTGTTTCTTTTTTGTTGGAGGATTCTTAGGAAGAAGAGAGAAAAAAATGAGATATTAATTCAAACTAACTTACCAAAATGAGATATATAATTTTACACATTAGTAGCTAGAATGGGAATTTTATAATTATATATTTTACAATTATACTATAATTATTTATACACTATTTTATATTCAATAAACATAAAATATATAAAAATATAATTATATATAATTTGATTGGGTTACCAGTTTGGGTCAGGTTAAAAATTTTGAACCCATGACCCAGCCCAACCCATCGAGTTCAAAACTTTTTCATCCCAATCAAACCCATTTTATCGCTTTGAGTTGGGTCCACGAGTTGACCGGGTTCTATACTCACCCCTAATACCTAGACATGATTGAATGTTAATTCTTCTCAACTGCCTTGCTTTACTTTGTTCATTTTATTTATGATGCACTAACAAACTATTTACTTTAGGTTACTAATTCTTTTGTTGAGAGACTACTACTGGCATTGGCTGGAGTAAAGAAGGCTTTGTCTCATGAGGTTTTCAAAGTCATTGGAAAATTGAAACAATCATTAGAAATAAGGATGTGGAGATTGTAAGCATCTTTTCTTCTACCTTATTTTTTATACCAAACAGACTGCTCTGTATGCTGATCGCAACTTTCTTGAAATTTGAAGGTCCAATTGTTGAATGAGTAAGATTAACTGAGAGGGGACCTTGAGAGATCATGTAGTCAAATGAATCGTTGGACACCTCTGTCTCCATCTATGTTTAGCTCTCATTAGGACCTTGAAAATCTTGAAACTTGTAACAACCCATCCCGGGTTGGCCACCCTCGAGATGGTGTCATCACTTTTTGAAATCCCAGCATGATGCATCTATGTAACAATATAAAAACATCAACTGAATTATCTACATATATAAATCCTCAACCCTCAATAGGGAGGTTACATCATTCATATCTCAGTTGAACAGTATATACAACATAGTATGCATGAATATTTACAAATATTTTTTTTCTTTCCATTGGTCTGAGGATGTGGACCACGTGGCTTATAGAAAATGATTTAGTCTGAATCTCCGCTTATGATTCTATATGTCCTGCCTGCTACCTGAAATCATTGAATAATGAGGAGTGAGCTTCACAAGCTTAGTGAATTAAATTTACCAGAAGTATTCGATTATATACTCCCAATCACATCTTATAATTCAATTACTTCTAATAATCTTCCGATATTCATTCACCTATTTCCTCAAATAATTCAATAACAATATTCTGAAATCACTACTCAATTTCATAATTCCTCTATTACACAATCTCTTATTAAGTTACTCAAGAGACATCAATCTTTCAATCATATATTTAATCATTTATAAATTCTCAATTCAACATCATCATTTTCCTCGTTATGAGGTTCACAACATATATTCAATCACTTAGACAATTCTCATCATATCATACTTCCATATTTCTTTCTCATCATATTTTTCTTTGTGAGACTCGTTCATCTATCAATAAATTTACATTCAAGAATAACACATTAGCATCTCAAGCAACAACAATCAATATTTAAAGCAAATGCAATGTGTGAATTTAAATGTTATTATTATTTGGGAATGTCTTCCCACATGTAAACATGTTTAGCTTAGACCGGCTGCTTTCTCGATTCTTTTATTCTCATTTAGACCGGCTGCCTTCTCGGTTATTTTATTCTCATTTAGATCAACTGCCCTCCCGATTATTTTGTTTTCAGCTATTCCGGCTGTCACAGTTTCATTTAGACCAGCTGCTTTCCCGCTTCTTTTATTTCATGCATATGCATATTAATCATATGAACAATAATATAAAAACAAGCATTCATTCAGACATTCAATATAACTATCCAGCTCTTTGTTATTTTATCAGATTCATTAAATTATCTCCTCATAGTTTCTATCAAATTATCAATCATTATTTTGATAATATTACTCCTCATATAATAAAACTTTAACATATCAATTATTTCTATCATACTCATCAACCAACTATAATCTATCATCAAATCATAGGTTAATAATTAATTCAAATATCATCATTGTATATCTCATATTTATCTCGATTACTAAAAGTAAATCTAATTCACCATGTAGTACTTAAAACTACCCGTGGTCCACTTCCTTGGCTTTCTTGTTCTTTTCAGCAATTTCACCCGATTGTTGTTCGTCAACACCTAACATAATATTTATATTAAAATTTCTAATTTATTTGCCAATTCTTCCAGAATTCATACCCTTTAAAAATTCCCACATTGAGTTCCGAGAAATTTCATGTATGCTAAATTTCCAAAATAAAATTCACATTATTACCTTTGGTTTTTCTTAGAGCTTTCCTGGACTCTCTTAGAATTTCTCCCATAAACTTCTTCAAAATTTTACCCTTTTAACCTTTCTTTCAGTTCCCAAATGTTTAAAGAATTAGGGTAGTTTGAATTGAAGATAGAAGAAAACCAAACAGGATTTTGTATGAATAATAAAATAAAGTAAAAACTATATATATATATATATATATATAATTTTACCAAACCGTTTTTTTGTACCCTCTGTTGTCCAACATGCAATTGCATGTTGGCAAAATTTAACACCTATACTCCAGGTGTGTTAATGCCATTTATTTTTTTATTTTTTCCCTTTTTTTCCTTCTTTTTCTTCCTTCTCCACGCTTGGACGCTATCGTTTTTTTTTCTTTTTTCTTTTTATTTTTCTTTGTATATACACCACTATGTGTCCAATTTTTTTTCAAAAGGATTATTTATTTAATAATAGTTCTTTCACACATATATATATATATTATTTTAATTCCATGTATTTATCAAATTACTTATTTACCCATATTTTAAGAACACGAGTATTATAATTCTACCCACCTTATAAAAATTTCATCCTCGAAATTTCCTTACCTAATTCATGAAAAAATTGGGGGTATTCTTTCCTCATCCTTACCTCATACTCCCAAGTAATTTCTTTAACATCTTTGTTTCACCATAAAATTTTCACTGGTACTTGTATAAAAGTCCAATCTTTCTGAATTTCTATAGCTTGGCTCGAAATATTATGAGATTCATCATGTAAGTAGTTTGGCAAAAGTGAAACGTGGAATATGTTATGTCACTGCTTCAATTCTGGAGGCAAATCCAGACTATTCACAACTAGCTCAACTTTCTCAATAGCCTCATAGGACCTCAGACTTAATTTTCATTTCCTTTTGACTCTCAATGCACCTTTCCGTGGAGATATTTTTAAATGCACCCAATCACCTACTTGAAACTCAAGAGGTCGTCTTCTATTATTAGCATAGCTATTTGGTATACTCTGTGTTGTTTTAAGATTCTCTCTAACCAGTTTGATCCTATCAGTTGTTAACTCAACAATTTATAAACCAATTATATTTCTCTTTCCCACTTATTCCCAATATATAGGAGTTCTGCACCTCCTACTATACAATGCCTCACACGATGCCATTCCAATACTAGATTGATGTTGATTATTATAAGAAAATTTAATCAATGGCAAGAATACATTCCAACTTACTGAGAAACTCATCACATTTACCCTAAACTTATCTTCTAGTACTCTAATAATCCTTTTTGTCTGCTCATCTATTTGAGGATGAAAAGTTATATTAAATTGTAACTGTGTACCTATGGCTTTCTAAAATCCTTTCCAAAACCAAGATGTAAATCTTGCACTTCTATTTGACACTATACTCAATGGTACTCCATGCAACCTCACAATCTCATCTACATACAATTCAACCAACTTTTTAGGACTCCAATTAGTTTTAATTGGAAGAAATTGAGATGACTTAGAAAGTCTATCTACTATCACTTACACTGTATCATGACCTCTCTGGGTATGGAAAAATCTAGAAATAAAATCTATGCTCACATTCTCCCACAACCATTTAGGCATTAGAAAAGGCTGTAGTAAGCCTGCTGAATGTTTATTCCCAGACTTCACTTACAGACGAACCAAACATCTAGAAATGTATTCAGCTACATCTCTTTTCAATCTTGTCCACCAGAAATTCAGTCTCAATCCTCTATACATCTTTTTGTTACTCAATTGCATCGAATATACATCATCATGTGCCTTTCTCAATATCTCATTTCTTAACTTCGCATCATTGGGAGCACAAATTCTATGTTCCAAGACCAGAACACCATCATTTCTAATTTTGAACTCATATTGCTTTCTACTAAGCACTTCCTGCTTAATCTTTTCTATCTCTTCATTTCTACCTTGCATCTCTAACAAGCATTCTACTGTGGATGACTATAGAACCATGTTTGCTAACAATGATCATCTATCATTGATATTAAACTTCATTCTTATTTCTCTTAAATCTATCAACAATTTCACATCATAACTCTCAATAGTAGTTAATCTTCTTGTAGATTTTCTACTCAATACATATTTTACCACATTGGGCTTTCCTTGATGATAGTGAATTTATACAATCATAGTCACTAATCAACTTCATCCACCGCCTCTGTCTCAAATTCAACTCTATCTGGGTAGGTAAGTATGTCAAACTCTTATGATCAGTGAATATTTCACTAGTGGCTCCATACAGATGATGTGTCCAAATCTTTAAAGCAAACACTATGGTAGCCAACTCTAAGTCATGGGTAAGGTAATTTCTCTCATTATTTCTCAATTGCCTAGAAGCATATGCCATTATCTTCCCATGTTGCATCAACACACATCCCAACTCTTGTTGGGATGCATCACTATACACCATAAATTCTTCATCACCAGAAGGAAGCACCAATACTAGAACTGTAGTCAATTTATCCTTTAGTAATTGGAAACTTCTTTCACACTCCCCAGACCATACAAATCTCACTTCTTTCCTGGTCAATCTAGTCAACAGTAGAAAAATTATGAATGAATTTTCTATATTAACCAGCTAACCCAAAGAAGATTCTAATCTCAGTCACTTTAGTTGGTCTCTCTTAACTCAACATTGCCTTTACCTTTTGTAGATCAATTGTTATGCCATCTCCGGATATTACATGCCCCAAGAAAGTTATTTCATTCTGCTAAAATTCACATTTAGGAAATTATACCATACAATCTCTCTCCTCAAAATGTCCAACACAATTTCGAAATGTTTTATATGCTCTTCCTTAGTCTTAGAATACACCAAGATGTCATCAATGAACACAACCACAAAATTATCAAAAATGGTTTAAACATTTTATTCATTAAGTCCATAAATATTGGTGGAGCATTAGTTAACCCAAATAGCATCATAAGAAACTTATGACTATATCGTGTTTTAGAAGCAGTCTTAGGCACGTCTCCCTCCTCTATCCTCAATTGATGATAACATGATCTCAGGTCTGTCTTTTTTTTTTTTTTTTTTTTTTAAATACCCTTGCTCCCTGTAACTTCTCAAATAAATCATCTATCTTGGGTAAAGGATATTTTTCCTTAATGGTTATCTTATTCATTTATCTGTAATCTATACACAATCTCATCGTTCCATCTTTCTTCTTCATAAACATTACAGGGGCTCCTCATGGCGACACACTAAGTCGAATAAATTGTTTATCTAACAACTCTTGAACTTCAACTCTCTTAACTCAATGGGTTTCATTATGTAGGGTGCTATAAATATATGTGATGAACCTGGTATCACCTCAACATAGAATTTAATCTCCTTACTGAGATACAACTAGACAACTCATCAAGAAATACATCAGAAAAATCTTTCACTACTAAGATTTCGTCCAACTCTATACTATAATTTCTAAAATTCACAACATATCCCAAATACCCCTCACATCCTTTCCTTGACCATTTACTAGTAGTCAGAGCAAAATAAGATAGTTCGAGAGTATATTACGTTCTCCTTGAAACTAAATTCCTCTTATCCATATCCTGAACACTACATTCTTTCTGGAACAATCAACCTAAGTGTAATACATCGACCACCAATTCATTCCCAAAATCAAATGAAAATCTATCATATTCAAAGGTATAAATCAACTTCAAATTCTCTATCACTGATATAAATCACACAACCCTTCTAAACATTTATGATTATCACTTTATCTCTAGTGGGAACTTCTACAATAATATTATGCATCAAAAGACTAATACATTCATCAATAGACTTCATATGAATACTGGATGCAAAAGAATGGGTTACACCAAGATCAACCAACATTGATATGTCCACCTTTTCTAAATAAAAAACACTTCAAATTAGGACAATTATGGGATAAATATCTTATCTAATTACATCTATAACAAACTTTAGTCTCCATCATACATCAGATTACCACTTCACCTTGGTGGTGTACTTACTTTTCTGCCATAACTTCCAGTTCCCATAACCTATCTTCCAAATCTAGGAGTCCCACCAATATTTCACTGAGCTACAGAAGTAACAGATCCTGCTTGCCTCTGGCTCTGTATTATAGTTTTCTTTAATAAAGAATGCTCTATCTAGGGTGGTCTCCCACCCTGCACACTCATACTACTGCCACCTCTAGGTCCCTCAAATCCAAGCCTCTTCACCTAATCCCTCATACCTCTAAATTCTATCACATCCTTCTCAATCTGAAGTGCTATATTCGCTAACCTAACATAATTCATATGCCTAATGTAAATTAGTTTTGATTTAATCTCAAAATGTGGTCCATCTATGAACCTCTTACACATCTTCTCTTTTATGTCTACCATTTTTTTATACAAACCTTATCAAAGCCACAAATCTGCTATCATACTGAGTCATAGTCAACACATTTGCTTCAAATAAATAAAATCTCTATCTTAATAAATAAAATCTCTATCTTGTTAGGCTCTAAAGGTATAAGAAAAGTATTTATCAAGGAAAACCTCCTTAAACCTATCCCAAGTTAAGGCTCTATCAACATATGCACTTACTTTGGGAAGAGTATCCTCCAACCATTCTAAAACTTCTCCTTCTAACTCAAACAAAGTAAAGGCGACCCTCTGCCTGTCATTCATTGGTAAAGTACCAAATAATCTCTCTACATGTTTCGCCCATAGCTCAGGCTCAAAAGGATTCATAGATCCTTTAAACAACAAAGCATTCAACTTAATATATCTAACAAAACAATCTCCATGCATCTCGTGCATAAACTCACCTTTTCTCTTTTGAACGTCTACCATTATTGAATTTACAACAACCTCAGAAACTGTTCCAGCCTGTTCATCAAGTCTATGATATAGATTATTAACTCTATCATCTGTTACATTCATTTTCTCAAGAGCATGAGCAAGAGCTTCTCTTAGCTCATCTCTTTGAACTCCAAAATTCTCTCACACCCATACTAATATCAATTATACTGTTAACACGTTCCCTTCTAGGAATCACAGACTCAAACTCAATTTCCATCTCAACCTCAGCTTGTCTAAAAAAATTTGGGGGCCTACCACACCCTCTTTAGTAAGAACTCTACCTCTAACTCTAGCATGTCCACATGTCATCCTCAGACTCTACATTAAACTATAGTTTACTTAAATCTTCTACTTCTTTAAATTTTATGCAGCCTACAAAATCATAAAACCTAATGCTCTGATACCAAAATTGTAATGACCCATCCTGAGTTAGCCACCCCCGAGATGGGGTCATCACTTTTCGAAATCCTAACATGATGCATATATGCAATAATATAAAAAATCAACTGAATTATCTACGTATATAAATCCTCAACCCTTAACAGGGGAGTTACATCATTCATATCTCAGCTGAACAGTAAATACAACATAGTATGCATGAATATTTACAAATATTTTTTTTTTCTTTCCATTAGTATAAGGATGTGGACCACGTGGCTTACAAAAAATGATTTAGTCTGAATCTCCACTCACAATTCTATATATCCTGCCTGCTACTTGAAATCATTGAATAATGAGGAGTGAGCTTCACAAGCTCAGTGAATAAAATTTAGTAGAAGTATTCAATTATATACTCCCAATCACATCTTATAATTCAATTACTTCTAATAATCTTTTGATATTCATTTATCTCTTTCCTCAAATAATTCAATAACAATATTCTGAAATCACTACTCAATTTCATAATTCTCCCATTACAGAATCTCTTCTTAAGTTACTCATCATACATTTCAATCTTTCAATCATATATTTAATCATCTATAAATTCTTAATTCAACATCATCATTTTCCTCGTTATGAGGTTCACAACATATAATCAATCACTCAAACAATTCTCATCATATAATACTTCCATATTTCTTTCTCATCATATTTGTCTCTCTGTGAGACTCGTTCATCTATCAATAAATTTACATCAAGAATAACACTTTAGCTTCTCAAGCAATAAAATTTAATATTTAAAGCAAATACAGTGCGTGAATTTAAATGTTATTATTATTTGGGAACGTCTTCCTATATGTTGACATGTTTAGCTTAGACACGTTGACTTCCCAGTCCTTTTATTCTCATTTAGACCGACTGCTTTTTTGGTTCTATTATTCTCATTTAGATCGGCTACCCTCTTGGTTCTTTTATTTTCAGCTATACCGACTGTCACAGTTTCATTTAGACCAGCTGCCTTACCGATTCTTTTATTTCATTTAGACCGACTGCGTTCCGAGTTCTTTTATTTCATGCATATGCATATGAACAATAATATAAAAACAGGCATTCATTTAGACATTCAGTTTAGCTATTTAACTCTTTGTTATTTTATCATATTCATTAAATTATCTCCTCATGGTTCCTATCAAATTATCAATCATTATTTCGATAATATTACTCCTGATATAATAAAAATTTAACATATCAATTATTTTTAGCGTCCTCATCAACCAACTTTCATCTATTATCAAATCATACGTTAATAATTAATTCAAATATCATCACTGTATATCTCATATTTATCTCGATTAGTAAAAGTCAATCTAACTCACCATGTAGTACATAAAACAACCCGTGGATCACCTCCTTGGCTTTCCTGCTCTTTTAAGCATTTTCACCTGATTGTTGTTCATTAACACCTGACATAATACTTATTTTAAAATTTTTAATTTATTTGTCAATTCTTCCAGAATTTATACCCTTTGAAAATTCCCACATTGAGTTTCGAGAAATTTCACGTGTGCTAAATTTTAAAAATAAAATTCACATTATTACCTTTGGTTTTTCTTAGAGCTTTCCTTGACTCTCTTAGAATTTCTCCCGTAAACTTTTTCAAAATTTTACTCTTTTAACCTTTCTTTCAGTCCCCAAGTGTTTAAAGAAATATAATAGTTTGAATTGAAGATAGAAGAAAACCAAACATGATTTAGTATGAATAATAAAATAAAGTAAAAACTATATATATAATTTTACCAAACTGTTTTTTTGCACTCTCTGCTGTCCAACATGCAATTGCATGTTGGAAAAATTTTAACACTTGTACTCTAGGTATGTTAACTCCCTTTTTTTATTTTCTTTTTCTTTTTCTTTGTACCTACACCACCACACGTCCAGTTTTTTTTCAAAAGGATTATTTTATTTAATAATAATTCTTTCACATATATATGTTATTTTAATTTCATGTCATATTTAATAAATTACTTCTTTACCCATATTTTAAGAACATGGGTATTATAAAATGCCAATGGTTCAACCTAGAAGTAACAAAGGAAAACAACCAAGAAGTACATATACGAGCAAGCATGGCATAAAATCGAGGCATTGACCTTAATTTGTTTCTTTGTTTCATAGATTTGTAAGATAGTTTCAGGCATGTGTAATATGTATGCATGAATGGTGTTGGATGTGAATAATAAAAAATAACGTAAGATATGGGCTATGTAAAATAAGTAAGATATGAATAGAATATGTTTGTTGTTGGAAATCCTTATACTTAATTTGAAAAATAAGTCATGAAAATTTCCAAAAAAATTATTTTATTGATTGGTGGAATGTTTTATACACATGAAGTTATTTTACATGACCAAAATCGGCCCAAATAACACCGACCCGGCTCGCTGAAGTGATCGGTCGGTTCCCTGATAAGGCCAACTGGCTCTCTAAGGCATGCGATCGATTGTAACCGACTTACCCTGAATTTTTTCTACCCCTTTCAAGTTTTGAATCCTTTTCTTTCTTCCTATATATTTGAACGACCATTGCTTGATTTCAGACCATCTTTAAAATACCAATTTTTCATGAAAATTCTTGCAACAATGGAGATAATCACCAATCAACTTAATAGGTGGCTCAAAGGGATAAAAAGAATTGGGCAACAAAACTTTTCTTCTTTTGGAGTGAATGTCGTCTTCTCTATGAATGCTTGTGAGGATAGATTGGAACTTCATGAGAACTACCATAGAAAAATGGGATCCACAAACCTATATGTTTTGTCTTGAGTTTACAGAAATATGCTTGACATATAAAGAATTTTGTGCTTTTCTTCATCGCAAACTTTTTGAAAACTTGATTTCTCTGAATTTTCAAGACCATCATGCGAAAATTGTAGTTGCTTTGTTTGACATTACCAAAAAGCGATCACTATCACTTTTGATAGTGTTAGGATTTGTCAAAGAATTAAACAGATGAAGAAGTTTAGCATCAGGTCCTGGTGTGCGCTACGGCCCAGCCTTGGGTGCTGCGAGAAGTCTAGGAGTTTAGCTCTCAGGTGTGCACCACGGCATAGCCTCCCCCACATCACAACGCCCAACAAAGATGAAGACATGGTGGTGTTGTGCCCTGTTATGAGCCGTGGCACCAGGCACACATGGTACATGGTTTTAAGCCTTTTTCAGATGGTGCGTGAGACTTGGTTAAAATGTATAGGATTACTTAGATTCTTAGAGAGCTATGAGTCTTTGGTTCTTGAGATCTAAGGGTTGAGATTGATCTCAAATATTGGATGAGGAAGTCATTGCTCTATGTAAAGGGTCTTCTAACAACAAGTGAAGATATCATCATCTCAACAAAAGAGAATGACATGTGAATGTGTGTGAAATAGAATACATGGTGTGTGAGAGTGCAAAGACACTAAACACAAGAGAGACTCATTCAAGAGAGGCTGATTGTTTAGAGATAGAATAGTATAGATTGGGGATTCAAAAGCTTTGTAATTGGAATTATCTTGGGGAAAATTCTAGAGAAACACTTAGTCTTTATCGCTTTCTTTTCTCTTCTTTCATTCTTCAAGAACTAGAGGATTCTTGAAGAGGTGTTGCTGTAATTGTAAGAACTCATTGATTTAGTGCAGAGAGCTCAGAGGAGCTCACGGGGACGTAGGCACATTGCCGAACCTCGATAATAATTACTTGGGTTCTTTCTTTGATTGATCTGATTGCTGTTTATTACAAGTCATTCTAGACTTGGGTGTTTGGAAAGATCACAACCAGGGATTCCGCATAGAAGGTGATTTTCCAATAGATAGAGGATTACTTTGACTTTGCATCACTATCCGTGGAGTTGTTTGAGATAGAGCTTAAGTTCTTTATGACCTCACGATGATAATTAGTATTTCTATGTATCTTGGCCTGTCATCTCATGTGCGGGCAAGACACGAGTGTTCATAAGTCTTTGCTAAAGGTAGTTCAACAAATTGCTTAAGGCTTTTGTCTAATAGGAGAGATATTAGCTATGACATTAAATCATTTGGGTGCATTTAAGCGTCAGGAGACACCATATATTATAAGGAGTTCACTCTTGATTCTGGTAACAAGTCAAAAATTGAACTCTTCCTTCACTCTGCTAATTTGAATTGAATTCTAATAACCTCTCTTTACAGATGTAGCTATTTTATAAGCTATCTATTATTTCTCGTACAAAGATACTAATAGAGCTCTATGGATCAAGGCACTATAAGGAGCACAAATAGTTGGTGATTCATGATTATCTCGAGGGCTAGGTGAACTAGTTTTTTTATTCCAATCCTTACAAAATTCATTGGGTATGCATCTACTGGGGAATCTCATTAGCTACTTTGTATACAGTAGGCACTCCAATTTTTACCATTGGATAAATGATAATCTATCTGCTTTGAACTCTATGAAAACAACTAAGGCGATAAGTTGTCGTATGTGATTAGGGTTCATTCCTTGCTAGGTTCAAGTGTTACTATGTCAAAAGGTTGATTGATATAAGAGAATATGATATTTCCTAAGCCACACAAGATGATTTTTCTCCAGAAGACCCATTTTTATTGTTTTGAGAACCGGACTTTTGAGGTTAACATATTTTTATCCAAAACACTTCAGAACCTACTCTCCTCTAGATCAATATAACTTTTAATGAGCATTCCAATGATATATTATGGAGTTTGATCCATTATTAGATGAGTGAGGTTTTTTATTACCGAAATAACTCAAGAATAGCTACAGATTTGATTAGATTCCATATTTTGGGTTCATTTAAAATCCATGTTGAATTTTCATGTCAAACTATGATACAACTCAAGAGGAGGGTAATGAGTAAGGAAGTAAAGGACTGAGAAGGAAGGACAGTCAAGTATAATAGCTAAAGTAATAGAAGAGGAAAGGAGTGTTCCCAAGGTTTGATGGCTCAGATGTGCAAGGTTAGGTGTTCAAGGCTGAACAGTTTTTTGAGTACCATAGTACTCCTCCAGATAAAAGAATCACCATCTTTTCTTTTCACGTGGAGGGACCAGCTTTAGAATGGTATCAATGGATGTATAGAGGAGGTTCAATTCAATCTTGGCCAACTTTTCTTGAAGCATTATTGTTTAGATTTGGCCTTTCCACCTATGAGGATCCAAATAGGGCTTTGGCAAAACATCAACAAACAACATATGTTCCTGAGTATAAAGCTTAGTTTGAAGCACTTGATACTGAGGTATAAGCATTATCTGAGTCTTTATTGGTTAATTTATTCACCTCGGGTCTCAAGCTATAGTTTAAGAGAGAGATGTTGATTGCTTAACAGTCCTCTATAGTACAAGCCATGGCCTTTGTAATATTGCAAGAATGAAAGTTTATCGAGATTAGAACAATTCCCAAGGTAACTTCAAGAACCATTTTTTTTATGGCACCTAGAAAATTTCCTTTACATATAAGCACAATCAAACCACACCACACACAGCCTGTCCTTACTAATCAAACACCACCAGTACTATTAGAAAACTAAGCCCTACATAGTTCAATGGTAGAAGAGAGAAAAACATTTGTTATAATTATGATGAAAAATACCACCATGGCCATAAATGAAAAAGTAAGTTCTTGGTACTCATAGGAAACCAAGAAGAGGATGTAGAAACTATTTTGGATCAATATTTATTTTCTATCCACAAATTATAAGAGGAAGACTATAACTTGTTATCTGAAATTAGTATGAATGCATTAGTTGGTCAGATAAGTCCTAAAACTCTTAGGATAAGTGGATGTCATGGTAATTTTACATTGCAAATTCTGATTGATAGTGGGAGTACCCACAATTTCATATAAGAAAACGTTGCTACAAGGTTAGGCCTGTCTATTGCTCCCACAAAATTTTTAAAAGTTTAAATGGGGAATGGAGATTATCTTTGTTGTGATAAGATATGCTACTCAGTCCGTATTACACTCCAACATCATTAGTTTGTAATAGACCTATTTGTCCTTCCCATTAAAGGGGCAGGCATTGTCTTGGGAATATAATGGTTAAAAAGATTGGGACCAATCTTAACTAACTACAAATAACTTACCATGGACTTCCTATGGCAAGGAAAGAAAGTACACTTACAAGGAGAACCATACTTATACCCTGTGTAACGACCCATCCTAGGTTGGCAACCCCCAAGTTGGTGTTGTCACATTTTGAAAATCCCAGCATGACACATATATGCAACAATAAAAATAATACTAACTGCAATTATTATATCAATCCTCAACCCTCAACAGGGGAGATACATCATTCAGATTTTGACTTAAACATTATATACAACGTAATATGCATGAATATTTACAAATATTTTTTTTCCATTAGTCTAAGGAGCTTACAGATAATGACTTCGTCTGAATCTAAGCTCACCAAACTATCTGTCTTGCCTGCTACCTGAATTATTTAACAATGACGGGTAAGCTTTACAAGCTCAGTGAATTAAATTAACTACAAGTATTCAATTTGTATAAATAGTCTTTCAATATTCATTTATCTATATCCTATATAATTTGATAATAGCATTCTATTATCACTACTCATATCATAATTCTCATTCCCTATCAATCTCTTTTTCTCATATATTTATCCGCCATGAGACCATCAATTATATATCATAATTAGCTCATTATTAGGTTCACAGCATATAGTCTATAACTTAGATAGTTCTTATCATGTCATACTTTCATATTTATTCCCCCCATATCTATCTCTTTGTGAGACTCATTCATTTATCAATAATTTTACAACCAAGAACAACACTTTAGCATCTCAATAATAAAATCAATATTTAAAACAGATGCAATGCATGAATTATTAATTGGGAATGTCTTCCTATATGTCGACATGTTTTTATCTTAGACGAGCTGCCTTCCCGGTTCTTTTATCACCAGCTTATACCGGCTGTCATGGTTTTCATTTCTCACCAGCATATACCGATTGTCACGGTTTAATTTCACACCAGCATATACCGACTGTCACGATTTTCATTTCTCACCACCATATGCCGGCTGTCATAGTTTTCATTTATTTCCAGGAAAACCAGCTGTCATGGTTTTCATTTCTCACTAGCATATACCGGCTGTCACGGTTTTCATTATTTCATGTATATGCATATGAACAATAATATAAAAACAAGAATGTATTCAAACATTCAAATTAACTATCCTACTTCTTCTCAAATTATTATTTGACCAATTTCACTAAATTCCTCTTCTCATATATCATATCAAATCATCAAACATAGCTTGTCAAGAATTTCATTTATCACCTTCATTATTAATTCAACTTGTTATTCTAATAATATTACTTCTCATATAATAATTCTTTACATATCAATTATTTCTATCATACCGATCAACTAGCTTTCATCTATTATCAAATCATAAGTTAATAATTTATTTAAATATTATCACTATATATTTCATATTTATCTTGATTACTTAAAGAAAATCTAACTCATCACGCAACACTTAGAGCTACCCTTGGATCACCTCCTTGCCTTTCCTGATCCTTTCAGTAATTTCCCCCGATTGCTGATCGTTAACACCTGACATAATATTTATATTAAAATTTCTAATTTATTCTTCAGTTCTTTCATAACTCACACCCTTTGAAAATTTCACATTGAATTTCGAGAAATTTCATGTATGCTAAATTTCAAAAATAAAATTGACATTATTACCTTTTGTTTTTCTGAGAGCTTTCTGTGAATCTCAGTAAAATTCTCCCATAAATCCTTTCAAAATTTTACTCTTTCAACTTTTATTTTAGTTTCCAAGTTTTTGAAGAAATTGAGTAGTTTAAAGAAAACCAAACAGGATTAGGTAAGATTTACTTAAAACAAAACAAGAATTAATTTTGTATATAAATGGTAATTACTGTTCGGCACTGTTTATCAAATAGTTTTGCTACCTGGTGTTACACTTACAATTGACTTAGTGTCAATTGCATGCATTTGTTGCAACACTTGGACTTCTAGGTGTTGCACGCCCCCATCCCCCCTTTTTTTTCATAAGAATTGTTTTATAAAAATCAAATCTTTCTCATATATATATATATATATATATATATATTATTTTAACTCCATATCGTATTTATTAAATTACTTTTTTACCCTTACTTTACAAATACGGATATTACACCCTGCCCCACGAATTCATACTCAGTTGAAGAAGTTGGCCACCTATGAAGGCATTGCCTCCTATTACCACATAAATATTGAAGATCAGGATCAAGATACAGAACTACAAGTCATTAACAAGGGAGTTTCTGAAATTTTACAAGACTTGCAAGTGGTTTTTCAAGAACCAACTAAATTACCCCCTCTAAACCACTTAATCGTCACATCCATCTACTTCCTAGTACCACTTCTATCAATGTGAAACCTTATAGGTACCTACACTTCCAAAAGAGTGAGATTAAAAGATTGGTTCAGTAAATGCTATTGAATGGAATAATAAGAAATAGCCAAAGTCATTTTTATCTCTAGTTTTGTTAGTAAAGAAGAAGGATGGCTCATGGAGATTTTGTATTGACTATAGAGCTGTGAATGTTGTAATTATTAAGGACACATTTCCTATACCTACAATAAATGAACTTTTGGATAAGTTACATGGTGTTAGGGTGTTCTCTAAGCTAAACATAAGGTCTGAATATCATCAAATAAGAGTTCATGAAGAAGAGATTCAAAAAACTACATTTAGGACATATGAAGGGCATTATGAGTTTCTGATCATGACATGTAGGCTAACCAATGCCCCTTCCAGATTTCAAGCCATAATGAACTTGATCTTCAAGTCTTTCCTAAGATAGTTTGTAACTGTCTTCTTTGATGACATACTAGCTTGCAGTGCCTCATTGGAAGATCATAAGAACCATTTTAGGCAAGTGTTACAATGTTTAGCTGAGCATAAGCTGTATGCCAAAAGAAGCAAGTGTGAATTCTGTAAGGAAACTATGGAGTACTTGGGACAAATGGTTTTCTCTCAAGGTATGCAACTAGATCAAAAAAAGATTCAAGCTATGCTTAATTGGCCAATCCCAACAAATCTCAAACAATTGAGAGATTTTTTTGGTTGAATTGGATATTACAGGAAGTTTGTTAAGAACTATGATACAATAGCTTCTCCTTTGGCTAACCTGTTAACGAAGAATGCCTTTCAGTGGAATGATGCTGCTCAAAATTTTTTTAACACACTAAAGACTGCTATGACTCAAGTTCTAGTGTTAGCTCTACCAGATTTCATAAAGACATTTGAAATAGAGACAAATGCTTCTAATGTGGGCATTGAAGCTGTTTTAACTCAAGAAAGTCATCCCTTAGCCTTTTCCAGTAAAAAGCTAGGACAAAGAATTAGCTCTGCCTCTATTAATGTCAAGGAGCTATTTGTAATTACACAAGTAGTTATGAAATGGAGACAATATCTCTTGGGAGGAAAGTTCATTATAAAGAATGATCACAAAGGCCTCAAAAACTTGATGAATCAAGTTGTTCAAACCCCTAAACAACATCACTAGTTAAGCAAGCTGCTTGGTTTTGATTACATCATTGTTTATAGACCTAGTAAAGACAATGAGGTAGATAATGTATTATCTAGACTTCCAGAGGCATCTATAACTATAAATGACTCATGTACATTCAAAATGAAGGAGGGCTAATGGCAATTTCAAAGCTTGTTTTTGATGTCATGGCACAACTTAGAAAGAAGAGCACCATTGATATAGATTACTCACTACTCATCAAGCCATTCACACTGCTTCACCTATGTACATAGATTCTACAATAAAAAATGGTTTACTATACCATAAAGGCAAACTTAGAGTAGGTTCCAATTCAGTATTAAGAAATACTCTTATTACTGAATTTCACTCTTCTCCTATGGGAGGCTATTTTGCTATATCGAGAACCTATTTGAGATTGTTAGCAAATTTCTACTAGCCTCACATGAGAAGAGAGGTCCAAGAATTTTTCAAGAGTTGCTTGATCTGTTAGTATATGAAGTACCCTATGCACCTCAAAGCTTGCAAGATTGTTACAACCACTACGTGTACCAGATCAAGTCTGGGAAGATGCCTCTATAGATTTCATCACTGGTCCCCCTTTATCCAAAGGATGTTCTATTATAATGCAGGCTCTCCAAAGTTAAACACTTTGGTACAGTACATCCCAACTTTAATGCTACTACTATGGCTAAACTATTTAGTGATACAATGATCAAACACTATAGATTCCCAAAGTCTATAATCTCTAGTAGAGACTCCATTTTTCTTAGTATATTTTAGAAACAGTTACTCATCTTAAATTAGACTACTCTTAGTATGAGTTCCTCTTACCATCCAGAAACTGATTGACAAATTAAAGAATTTAATAAATGCTTGAAATAGTACTTAAGGGCCTTTGTACCTGAGCAACGTAAACTTTAGAAAACTTACTTAGCCTGGGCTAAACTATGGTACAATACCAGCCATTATTCAACTATTAATATGACTCATTTTGAAGCAGTATATCGGACACTGCCCCTCATATTCTTCAGTATATAAAAGATTCTTCTATAGAAATAGTTGAACATTAATTGATTACCGGGACAAAACTCATACAGCAGCTGAAGAAAAACTTACTACAGGCTCAGTCCATGATGAAAGCTCACATAGATAAGCACAGGAAAGAATTGTGTTAAAACACAAGTGATTGGGTCCTTGCCAATTATAGTCTAATAGGAAAACTTCTATAGCTTTTAGAGCTAACAATAAGCTGGCACTAGCTCAAGACTCAGAACTGGTACAAGACTAAGGAAGAAACCTGATTAGTACTAGCTTAAGAGAAGCTTATGATAGCTAGAAGCTACTTACAAGTTTGTTAAAAGTTGCTAGTATTTTGTTAAGAAACTGTTACTAGTAACTATCTAGTAGTCCAACTGTATGATTATATATATATTTGTACCATTATCTTAAAAACATATAGAAGAGTTTTGAGAGGAATTCCAACAAGAATTTCTTAAGAGCTAGTCTTTTACTGGAAATAGTGACAATTGCCATTCCTTACCAAAACAGTTCATAGCAAACTATTTAACCATGAAAGAAGACTCACTGAGATTTCCAAAAATTCCATGAACAACCACAAATTCGTTCGTATGAGTCTGATGGATCATTTCAAATCAAGGTCCATAATTTGCTTTTTTTTTCCTAATTAATTAGGGAATTGGATTAGGAAAATCATTAAACACTTGTTTATTTTCTCTAGGATGGATAAGACTTGTCCTTAATCCTAATATAACCTTTTGAACCTTATAAATATCCATCTTAACAACCCTAGAAAGAAGATTTTTCAATGCTTTTTTTAGCTCTAGCAATGCTACACATAATCCCTAGCCACAAAACACCAATTTTTGAATTTTCACTTGCCTCCTCACCTAAACACAAACCTTAGCCTCTGAACACCCATCTAATATAAAAAACACAGTTCCCACTCAATATGTTGGTATTTGTCTAAGAATTAAATGAGATGAATAATGAAGCTTCATCAGGCCTTGGCACCACACCTCAGGAGGTGTGCACCTCACCCCCCAGCAAGGAGAAGTGTTCAGCCTTAAGTGTGCGCCGCACCCCAGGAATTGTGCACCTCATGCCCCAGCAAAGAGAAGTCTTCTAGCTAGGTGTATGCCGCTCCTCAAGGAGGGTACGCTGTGGTGCCCAAAAGAAGGAGGAAGTGTGCCCTGGCTTGAGCAGTGACCTACCCTGTTCTGAGCCGTGGCGCCAGGCACACTTGATGCTTCTTGATCAGCACTTTGGATTGATGCGTGAGGCTTGACTGAAATGCATAAGATCACTTAGACTTGTTGAAGGGCTATGATTGATTGGTCCTCAAGATCTAAGGGTTGAGATTGACTTTAAGATAGGTTCAAGAAGTGGTGCACTATATAAAGGGTCACCAAGCTTCAATCTCAACAAGACAAGACATACCATCTAAACACAAGAGAGAGATCAAGTGCAGAATGTGTGTGAAATAGAACACATGGTGTGTGAGAGTGCAAAGACACAAAACACACAAGAGAGACTCATTATAGAGAGGTTGGTTGTTTAGAGAGAGAGTAGTATAGATTGGGGATTCAAGGGCCTTGTAAGTGGAATTTTCTTGGGGAAAATTCTAGGGAAACTCAAGTCCTTATCACTTTCTTTTTCTCTTCTTTCATTCTTCAAGAACAAGAGATTTCTTGAAGAGGTGTTGCTGTAACTTGTAAGAACTCATTGATTTAGTGCAGAGGGCTTGAAGGAGCTCACGGGGACGTAGGCACATTGCCGAACCTCAATAACAATTGTTGTGTTCTTTGCTTTGACTATTGTTTCTATTCATTACAAGTCATTCTAGACTTGGGCATTTGGAAGATCACCACCTGGGCATCTTGAGGGTGATTTCCAACAATGGTATCAGAGATTTGGTTAGCAGGTATCGGAGGAACAGAAGGTATCAGAGCAAGACTCCAAGAATCAAAGATCAACTTCTTGAGGTGATTCAAGAACAGAGTAGAGATCAATATCTGATCGAGTTCTTGAGGTGATTTAAGAATAGAGTAGAGATCAATATCTGATCGTGTTCTTGAGGTGATTCAAGAACGGAGTAGAGATCAAGATCTGATGGTGTTCTTAAGGGTGATTCAAGAACGGTATTGAGATTAATATTTGTTGGTGTTTGTCTAAGGTCTAAACATGGTTTGAAAAGGTTCTTCATTAGACCTTGGCTCCTCAGCTCACAACATACCAAAAGAGTGCAGCTTTAGGTCAGGCTGCGACGCACAGCATGGAGGAAGCCTAAAGGAGGTGTGCACCACTGCTCAGCCTCCCCCAGGCTGCGGCACCCAGAACATGATGCTTGTGTGCCCTGGCTTGAGCCGCAGCCTACCCTGTTCTGGGCCGCGGCACCAGGCACACTGAGACTAATCTCTTCAGCCTTTTGAGAGGTGCGTGGATGCATGAACAAAATACATAGGATCACTATCGATTGATGAAGGGCTATGATTGAATGGTCCTCAAGATCTAAGGGTGGAGATTATCTTCAAAGATTGGTTCAAGAAGTGGTGTATGTTGGAGCAATTATCTACTAAATAAATATGCAAATAACCGTCCGAGTTTTACTTGCAAATGCACTAGGTCTGTGGTAGCATAGTGTGCAAGTGCGAGATCATTTCCACAGGGATTGGTGAATTTCGTTTTAGAATTAGTTTCTTCAAGTTATAAAGAGAAATAGCAGTTTGATTGTGAGCAAATAACAATAATGGGAACATAGGACTACGATATCCACCCTAATTATACTTTCCCACTAAGTAAAGCTTCAATGCTCTAGCTTTATCATGAATATCTAATGGTTGCCAACCTAAGGGCTTGGTCCACACCTTAGGCTATTGATCTCCCTATGCAACGAGTTAGGCATGGTGTATACTCTAACTCTTTTCTCTCTTAAGGGATCCAGCATGAGTGTATACTGAGTTGTTCCTTAAGAGAGCATGAGGGCTGAGTTGTTCCTTAGTGGGTGTATACTCTTTCCCACTAAGTAAAGCTTCAATGCTCTAGCCTTATCATGAATATCAAATGGTTGCCAACCTAAGGGCTTGGTCCACACCTTAGGCTATTGATCTCCCTATGCAACGAGTTAGGCATGGTGTATACTCTAACTCTTTTCTCTCTTAAGGGATTCATCATGGGTGTATAATGAGTTGTTCCATAAGAGAGCATGAGAGCTGTGGAGATCGGCAACCACACGGGACCTAGGGCTTGGTCTGCTCCCGGTTTCCCATGTTGATTAACCTGGGAATCCGGTGTGGATATCCCTTGTTACTAATGTCAAACCCAGGACTCGATCATCCAAATTGATTCGACTAACTTATCCATACCACATGCATACATTGATAAGGCATATACATATGAGGAATGTAAATACAAACAGGTATTAATCAAGTTAAATATTGTAACAAGGCTATAGTAAAGATAATCAATGAATGAACATGTGGAAAAGCATAACTAGGGCTTCAATCGAGCCCTATAGGAGTTTAGTTACACATGCTAAGTTAACTAAATATTCTAAACATAATGAAAAAAAAACAGAAAACTAAAACCGAAGAAGACTCGGGAGACGAGTCATCAATTCTTCTCCTAAGTTTGCTACTTCGAATCTAGAACAAAAGGTATGGTTTATGTGTTTTATAGGGCTATTTATAAGGTCCTTTTGGTGTCCCAAAACCCTAATTCCTTTTTGGAGTCAGAAGACTTCTTTCCATATCTAGCTCTGCCACCTCTAGAATGATTGCGCTCTAGCGTATGCGGGATGCCCTCGAGCACAAGTGTGCGCTCGAGCCTTCTTTAAGTGCGCTCGATCTCAATGGGGTGCGCTCAAGCTCACCTTACTGGATGGCAGATCTTGACTTTTGCTTCTAAAAGCTCCCAATTATCATATTTTTGTCTAAGTCTTGTGAAAAACACAAAAAACACGAAAATGAAGTAGAAACTACTAAAATGTATAAATAAAGAGTCTAACAAGTGTAAAATAAGGGGCTTAAATATGACTATTTAAGTACTTATCAGTGCACTATATAAAGGGTCACCTAGCTTCAATCTCAACACAAAAATTGTGAGACAACAAACACAAGTGATCATCATACAAGAGAATTCAAGTGAAAGTGTGAGAGTGCAAAGACACAAAACACATGAGAGGCACTAGAATAGATCTCAAAAGAGAGGCTGGTTGTAAAGAGAGAGTAGTATAGATTGGGTAGAGGGCTTTGTAATAGTTCTTATCACTTTCTTTATTCTCTTCTTTGGTTCTTCAAGAACTTGAGTTTCTTGGAGAGGGTTGCTGTATTTGTAAAGAACTATTAATTTAGTGCAGAGAGTTCAGAGGAACTCATGGGAACGTAGGCTATTGCCGAATGTCGATAACAATTGCTGTGTCATTTCCTTTCTTTGATTTTTGCTTCCGTTTTCGATTCATCTTTACAAGTCATTCTAGATTTGGGTGTTTAGAAGATCACCACCTAGGCATCTCCAAGGTGATTTCCACCAGTGGTATCAGAGTCGGAGGAGCTTTGGATAGCGGGTATTGGAGCTGGAATAGAAGGTATCTGAGTCAAGACTCCAAGAATCAAATATCAACTTCTTAGGTGATTCAAGAACGGAGTAAAGATCAAGATCAGATCGTGTTCTTGAGGGTGATTCAAGAACGGTATTGAGATCAATCTTTGATCGTGTTCTTGAGGTTTAAAAGAAGTTGGAAAGAAATTATGGGTGCTGCATAAATCTAGGATTTTCTCTACAAGATGGCTTCAAATTTCATTGTTGAGAAGTTTGATGGAAAGGGAGACTTTGCCTTTTGGAAGCGAAAGATCAAGGCTATTCTTATGCAACAGAAGGTGGACTTGGCCATTGGAGAAGATGATGCTTTTCCAGCAAGTATCACGGAGGACCAGCGGATTGAGATGAAGAAGATGGCATACATCACCATTTTATTGCACATGTCAGATAGTGTCACAAGGGAGTGTGGAGACTCGGAAGATCCTGCTGTCATATGGAAGAAACTAGATGAGTCGTTTCTTACCAAAAATCTCCCTAATAAGATTTAGCTTCTTAAAAGAATCTTTGTTTTTAAAATAGATCCTAGTAAAGAGTTGCAAGATAATCTTGAAGTGTTTAATAAGCTAGTTCAAGATTTGAATAGCTGTAGCATAACATTCCCAGATGAACAATTGGTTGTTATTTTGTTGAATTCTCTTCCTAATTGTTTTGATAATTTGATTAATGCAATTGAATATGAAAGAGATACTTTAACTAAGGAGATTGTGATCAATGCCATAAGTGCTCATGATTTCAAAGCCAAGATGAGGGAAACATCAAGTAGAGAAGGGCTATTCATTAGAGGAAGGCCAGCAACTCGGAATGACAGTAGCATTCATGGCAACTACCAGGAGAAATCAAGAGGTAGAGGGCAGAGCCATGGGAGATCTCATTCTAAACCTAGATTTGGAGGAAAGAGATGGTTCTACTACAATAAGGAGGTACATTTCAGAAAAGATTACAAGAAAAAGATGTTAGATGAGAGAAGAAGAAGCCATACGAACAATGGAGAGGCTTCGGTTGCCAAAGGAGAATAATAAGATGATGTTCTTATTGTGTGCTCAAATGTGAGCAAGAGGCAAGGCTGTGAGAAATGGATTCTGGATTCTAGGTGCACTTATCACATGTGCCCTCACAAGGATTGGTTCAAGAATTTCTAGGAAACCAATGATGGAAAGGTTTTCTTAGGGAATGACACTTCTTTCCAAGTGAGGGGGATAGGAGACATCTAGTTTAGGATGCTTGATGGAGTCATAAGGCTGTTGCGGAATGTGAGATATCTTTTGGATTTGAAGAGGAATTTGATCTCATTGGGGCAGCTAGATTCCATGGGGTATTCATACAAAGTAGAGGGAGGAAAGATCAAGGAGATCAAAGCAGCAATAAAAGATAGACTCTATAAGATGATCAGAGAGATAAAAATCAAGGATCAGGCAGCAAGCTTGATGACTAAGATGGATAAGGCAACCCTTTGGCACACTCGCTTGGGATATATGAGCGAAAAGGGCCTGTAAGTTCTCAACAAGGATGGTCTACTTGGTGGTGATAAAGTAGAGAAATTTGATTTCTACGAGTGTTGCGTTCTTGGGAAGCAACACTAGGCCAGCTTCAACACCAGAGTGCACAAGTCTAAGGGTATTCTTGACTACATTCATTCAGACCTTTTTTGGACCATCAAGAACACCAACACAGGGAGGTAACTTTTACTTTCTTTCTTTAATTGATGATTATTCAAGAAAGGTTTGGGTTTATTTGCTTAAAATAAATCAGATGCTTTGAATAAATTTGTGGTGTGGAAAAAGTTGCTGGAAACTCAAACTAGTAGAGTAGTTAAGGCTTTACGAACCGATAATGGCTTAGAATTTTGCAATAAGGATTTTGATAAATTCTGTAAGTTAAATGGCATTCTAAGATATAGAACGGTTGTAAAAACACCTCAGCAAAATGGAGTTGCTGAGAGGATGAATAGAACCCTTATGTAAAAGGTTAGGTGCATGTTAATTGGGTTTGGTTTACCAAATTATTTTGGGGGGAAGCTGTGTCTACTGCTGCATACTTAGTAAATAGATCACCCTCTAGAGCTTTAGAGCTCAAGACTCCCATGAAGATGTGGAGTGGGAAACCCCCTGAGTTGAGCAACCCTTGGACTTTTGGGTGTGCTGCATTTGCACATCAAAAGGATGATAAACTTAACCCAAGGTCTAGAAAATGTGTATTTCTAGGGTATGGTGATGGGGTTAAGGTGTATAGGTTGTGGTCCTTTGAACCAAAAGGAATGAAACTCATAATAAGTAGGGATGTTATTTTTAATGAATTGTTATTTCCCTATTTGGAGAAAACTAACCCTGCAGGGGCTAGTGAGCAAACCAGTCCAGAATTTGTGAAGCATAGCATCAAGGAGAATTTAGTTTAGGTAGAGCAAGGAAGGCAAGAGGGTTCAGACTAGGTAGAGCCCATTGATGAATGCCAAGCTCAGGACACTCAAGAGGAGGCTGAACTGGAAAGGGATGATGCAGCAAATTAGAATGACTACCCGCTCACAAGGGACCGAAAAAGGAGGGTGGTCAGACCACCTTTAAGATATGGGTTTGTGGATGCTAATGTAGCAGCTCCTTGGATAGAAGGAGGGATGGTTGAACCAAAAACTTACATGGAAGCCATGGAATGTAAGGATTCGTCAAAGTGGCAGTTAGTTATGGAGGAAGAAATGAATTCTTTGAGGAAGAAGAACTCTTGGGAATTGGTGCCCAAACCAGAAAAACAGAGAGTTGTGGATTGTAGGGGGATCTACAAGATCAAAGAAGGGAACACTTAAGGGGATGAAGTCTGATATAAAGCTAGGCTGGTGGCAAAGGGGTTCACACAAATAGAAGGCATAGATTTCACCGAAATATTCTCATTGGTTGTGAAGTACAAGACGATAAGGATAGTATTAGCAATGATGTGAACACAGTGTTCTTGCATGGAGAGCTTGATGAGACCATCTATATGAGGTAACCCGGAGGCTATGAGGAAGGAAGGCATGGAGAGTTGGTGTGCAAATTGAAGAAATCTTTCTATGGCCTAAAGCAGTCACCTCGGCAATGGAATAAGAGGTTTGATTCCTTTATAACTAGCCTGGGTTTCATGAGGAGTTACTATGATTCGTGCTTGTATTACAAGGGGCACAAGGTGGAGGAAGTGGTGATCATCCTCATCTATGCCGATGATATGTTGTTGGTTGGGAACAACAGGGAGAGGATAAAAGAATTGAAGTCTCAACTTGGTTCGGAGTTTGAGATGAAGGATCTTGGCCATGCATAGAAGATCCTTGGGATGAATATAATCCAGGAAAGGGAGAGAAACAGATTGAAGATTTCTCAGACTTCCTACATAGAGAAAATGGTATCTAAGTTCTTTATGGAAGATAGCAAACCCATGAAGGTTCCCCTTGCTAGTCATTTTAAGTTCTCCATCGATCAATGTCCGAGATCGGAGGTGGAAGAGAAGAAAATGGAAAAGGTCCCTTACTCTAGTGTGGTTGGTTCGGTTATGTTCACCATGGTAAGCACTAGAACTAATATTGCTCATGCAATAAGTGTTCTCAGCAGGTTTATAAGTAATCCTGGAAAGAAGCATTGGCTTGGGATGAAGTGGTTGCTGAGGTTCTTGAAGGGAAGGCCAGAAGTAGGGCTGACTTATGAGAAGAGGGGTAAGTCTATCTATCTTGAGGGTTATGCTGATTTGGACTACAAAGCAGACCGGGATAAAAGAAGATCGATTACCTCCTACTTCTTTAACTTAAATGGATGTTGTATAAGTTAGAAGGCTCAGTTGTAGCTGATGGTAGCACTCTCAACAACCGAGGTTGAGTACATAGCGGCAACGGAAGCCACTAAGGAGGCTATGTGGTGCAAAGGGTTGTTGGAAGAGTTGAAGGTCCTGAAAGAGCAGGTGGTGGTGTATTTGGATAGTCAAAGTGCGTTGCAATTGTGTAAGAATCTGGTGTTCCATGAGAGGACAAAGCACATGGATGTTCGGTATCATTTCATTCGGGAAAATGTTACAGAATGATGCATTCATGTAGACAAGATAGCCACGGAGGAAAATCCTGCAGATTTAGGCACCAAGGTTCTACCTCTAAGTAAGTTCAATCATTGCTTTGGACTACTTAGGATTGGAGTCGGTTGATATAATGACTCAAGATGAGTTTGGATCTTGAGTTCTCTGTACAATAGGTTTGGGTTTAATCACTTAGACAAAGGTAGAGATTGTTGGTGTTTGTCTAAGGTTTAAATATGGTTTAAAAAGGTTCTTTATTAGACCTTGGCGCCTCAGCACACAAAGTGTGCGCCTCAGCGAACAACATGCTAAAGGAGTGCAGCATCAGGTCAGGCCACGGCCCAGCCTTCCCAGGCCGCGGTGCATAGCATGGAGGAAGCCTAGAGGAGATGTGCACCGTGGCTCAGCCTCCTCTAAGCCGCGGCACCCAGAACGTGATGCTTGTGTGCCCTAGCTTGAGCCGCGGCCTGTTCTGGGCTGCGGTGCCAGGCACACTGAGACTAGTCTCTTCAGCCTTTTGAGAGGTACGTGGATGCATGAAAAAAAAATGCATAGGATCATTAAGGATTGATGAAGGGCTATGATTGAATGTTCCTCAAGATCTAAGGGTGGAGATTGACTTCAAAGATTGGCTCAAGAAGTGGTGCACTATATAAAGGGTCACCTAGCTTCAATCTCAACACAACAATTGTGAGACAACAAACACAAGCGATCATCATACAAGAGAATTCAAGTGCAAGTATGATTGTGAAAAGACACAAAACACAGGAGGGGCACTAGAATAGATATCAAAAGGGAGGCTGGTTGTAAAGAGAGAGTAGCATAGATTGGGTAGAGGGCTTCATAATAGTTCTTATAACTTTCTTTCTTCTCTTCTTTGGTTCTTCAAGAACTTGAGTTTCTTAGAGAGGGTTACTATATTTGTAAAGAACCATTGATTTAGTTCAGAGAGTTTAGAGGAACACATGTGGACTGATGAGAGCCATAAAATGCATCTCAACAGTGCTTAATTGTTGGCATTTTAGGATTGATCTCGGTCTTAATTGCATTTTTATATGTTAATAACTCTAAAGTGATATTCTTGAATCATTAACTTATTTCGATGCATTTTCAAGTACTTTAAGTTCAAAAGAAGAGAAAAAGATATCATTGCTTGAAGCACTAAGATTCCCTGCATATCAAGGTGAAGGAGTGGTTTCGGAAGATAAAATGAAGAGAAACCAAACCAAAAGAGCAAGAAAGAAGCTTCAGTGAGAGGTGCATCGCCCACTAAGGAGAGGTGCACCCTCCAGCCTTAAGAAGAAGAAGCTTTAGTGAGAGGTGAACCACCCATTAAGGAGAGGCACACCCTCCAGCCTTGAGAAGAAAAAGCTTCAGTGAGAGGTACACCACCCACTAAGGAGAGGCGTACCCTTCAGCCTTGAAAAGAAAAACCACGAGTGAGAGGTGCACCGCCCAATGATGAGGGGTGCAGCGCCCACACGATTCCTCCTCTCTTATTTAGGACCTAATCAGGATTTTAATGACTTTTTAAACCCTAAAACACCCCTGGAACTTTTGTAATATAAATAGGCCACTTAGGGTTTAATAAAGACGGCAATCAAGGTCTGGAAAACTCAAAGAAGCAGCCTCATTGTCCTACATCAAAGTGTTCAACCATGAGTTCAATGGCGAACTAATCTCCAAGCAAGGCGAAGGGATGAATCCCTAGGTGTAGTTGTTCTTTAATTCCTTTATTAGTTCAGTTGTAATTGGGATTTATTGTTAAACATTGTTATGACTTATTGTTTAATCTAATTAGAAGATTTCCTTTCAATCCGGTGATTATATCTTTCTCCTTGATATAAGTTTAGTCATGCTTTTCTCATGTCAAGTTTGTTTGGATGTGGTTGAGTCTGGTAGACTTATTCTTTAGGGTTGTCCATTACTGCAAGATTATCATTAAAGATATATTATCGTTTCTTAATAACTCTATAGTATAGGCCATGTGTGTTTAATTGATAAAGAAGAGTAAGTCATATCAATTACATTAGGGTTTGTATATAAGCTTTAATTGAATATCCACCGATTGCTTGTTTGGGATGTGAAACTTGCAATCGAGATAAAAACAACTAAATTAAGATTGGAATAAGGCAACGAGTCTTAGGAGGACTCCCGGAACCTTGTTGTTACTCTATTATTATTCTTGATTTACTACCTATTTTGCTCTCAATTACTTCATTATTAAAACTTCATATCTTCTCACTCGATTTTATCGTTCGTGTTTAGGTTTACATCTTCTCTTGTAGTTAACTTGTTTCCGTGTGGAATCGACACCCCAAAGCTGTGCTACAACTACCGCGTTAGTCTTTGGGCGTAATCAAATTTTTGCGCCCTTGCCGAGGAAACACGCTTGCATATAAGGAAGATTGTCAACTCTAAGACAAGACGGTACTATTGTTCATTTCTTTAAGTTTTTGATTTTTTGATTTTCTTTTATTTGTTATGTTTTATTACCTTTTAACTCAGTTGGTGTATGTTTAGACCGAGAGATTCGCAAGGTAGATTCACTAAGGGACTCGAAATAGAGTTACCCTTTCCTTCCATGTCCGTTAGTGAAACCTCGCCTAAATCAAACCCTAGTGTACACCCAACCGAGAATTTAGAAAATTTTGCTAACATGGCTGAAAACCCTAATGAGAATGTTGCTAGGACACTTAAAAATTATTTACATCCTAGTCGGACAGCCACACTATCATGCATTATGTTTCCAGCCAACACTCGCCATCATGATTTCAAAACAAGGATGATTCAATTACTCCCTACATTCCATGGCTTGGAAAATGAAAACCTGTATGTACACATTAGGGAGTTTGAGGAGGTAGTTACGACTTTTAATAGTCAAGATGCAACTGATGATATCGTGAGACTCAAGTTTTTTCCTTTCTCTTTGAAGGATAAAGCTAAGAGTTGGTTACACTCGCTGAGACCATGATCTATTGGGACATGGAATGAGATGACTCAGGTCTTCGTTAACAAATCCATCCCTCAACATAACACCAATGCTCTAAAAAGACAAATCTCCACCTTTGAACAAAAGGAAAATAAGACTTTATATCAGTCTTGGGAGAAATTTAAGGAGCTGTTAAGTATATGTCCACACCATGGGTATGAGAGTTGGCGCTTAATGAGTTACTTTTATGAAGGACTTACCTATAGAGAGCGCCAATTCGTAGAGATGATGTGTAATGGTGAGTTTCTGCAAAAAGACCCTGATGAGGCCATAGAGTACCTCAATGAGCTTGCTGAAAAAGCTCGTACTTAGGCTGGACCTAGTGCTACTGAAAGCATGAATAGGTCACGACCTGTAGGAAACCCTAGTGGTGGTGGAATATACCATCTTAGGGAGGAAGACAACCTGAAAGCTAAGTTCGAAATGCTTACTAGGGAGTTAGAGGCCTTAAAAACTAAAAAGCCAACACACATGGTTAATCAAGCCAACCTTTGGAACCATGTTTTGTGTGTGGTGGGGTAGATCATCCCGCTCAAGAGTGCCCTACATTTGTTGATATGAGAGGGATTTATGAGGAACAATTTAATGCCTTGGGCATGTACAAGAAGCCTTATGCACCTTTCTTTAACACTTACAATCTAAGGTGGTGAAATAACCCCAACTTCAGCTGGAAGTCTGAAAACCAGCAGCTTGCACAACCCCTTAGATCACACCTGCACCATATCATGCACCCTCGTCCTCTAGGAGTTCTTTAAAGGACACTTTACATGCTTTTATAGAGGTACAGAGCAAAACAAACCAAAGGTGTGAAGCATTAATCACACAGGTCGTAGAAGAAAACAAAGGAATAAGGAGCCAAGTATCCAAGTTAATGGGCTCCTTGAGTGTGACTAAACGAGGGAAGTTCCCTTCCCAAGCTCAATCCACACCCCATGGTAAACACATGGCACAAAAAAAATCTGGAAAATGTAAATATCATCGTGACAAGAAGTGGTAAGACACTTCACACCCCAAAAACAAGCAAACCCAAGGATGTGGAGAAGGGTCAAGGCAGTAGTGACACCGAACAGCCCAAGGACCCTGAAGTTACCAAAAGCCCTGCTAAGGCACCATTCCCTCAAGCCTTAAAAATAAACGAGAAAAATTTAGAGCTAAATAATGAAATCCTAGAGAACCTAAGGCAAGTAAAGCTGAATCTTCCACTTTTGCATATAATTAAACAAGTTCCTATTTATGCAAAGGTTCTCAAAGATTTATGTACAATTAAGAGGAACCACCATGTAAAGAAAACAAAATTCTTAACTAAGCAAGTGAGTGTTTTAATTGAGCAAAGAATTCCCCCAAAATACAAGGATCCTGACTCTCTAACCATTGCATGTAGCATTGGAAATCATGAAGTTGGACAAGCCTTGCTAGATTTAGGAGCTAGTGTAAACCTGATGCCATTCTCTATTTATTTATAGCTGGGTTTAGGAGAAATCAAACCAACCACTCTGGTATTACAACTGGCTGATCGTTCAGTCAAAGTACCTCGGGGTGTGGTAGAGGATGTTTTGATTCAAATTGATAAATTTTACTATCCTGTTGATTTCTTAATTCTTGATACTACTTCTGCTGTTGACACTAACTCTAAGATTCCTTTGATTTTGGGTAGACCTTTTCTTGCTACTGCAAATGCTCTAATAAATTGTAGGAATGGACTCATAAAGCTGTCCTTTGGAAATATGACCCTTGAAGTAAATATTTTTAATGTTGCAAAACAGCTCGAAGATGAGGATGAAAACCACCAGCTTTATATGATCAAGTCACTCATCAATGAGGGAGTTTCCTTAGCTCATGATTATGATCCTCTTGAAAATTTTCTTGTTAATTCTGAGATTGATTTATTTGATGATAAAACTGATATAACTAATATTTGTGTTGTTCTTGATAAATCCCAGGATTTTGGCACTCGGGCATGGCAACCAAAGTTTGAGGAGTTACCCGAAATAAGTGAGGCACAAGTCCCCTCAAGTATGGCAGGACCTAAAGTCAAATTGAAGCCACTACTTAAGGATTTAAAACATGCCTTTCTCGGTCCAGGTGATACTTTTCCTGTTATTATCTCTTATGAATTATCTGAAACCCAAGGTAAGAAATTAATTCAAACTCTAAATCAGCCTTAGGATGGAGCATGGCTGATTTAAAAGGTATTAGTCCCCTGATTTTTTCACATAAAATAAATTTAGATGAAGGAACTAGTCCTTGTAGAGACCCTCAACGTAGGCTTAACCCCACTATGAAAGAAGTAGTGAAAACTGAAGTGCTGAAACTGTTAGATGTGGGTACTATATATCCCATAGCTGATAGTAAGTGGGTAAGCCCTACACAAGTCGTTCCTAAAAAGTCTAGTGTCACCGTGGTAAAGAATGATCTAGGAGAGCTAGTCCCTACCAAACTTGTGACCGGGTGGCGTATGTGCATTGATTACAGAAAATTAAATGCTGCCACCCGAAAAGACCACTTTCCACTCCCTTTTATTGATCAAATTCTTGAGTGTATTGCTGGTCATCCCTTTTACTATTTTCTAGATGGTTATTCTGGTCATTATCAAATAGAAATTGCATTAGAAGACCAAGAAAAAACCACTTTTACTTGTCCCTTTGGCACCTATGCTTTTCGTAGAATGCCATTTGGATTGTGTAATGCCCCTACCACTTTTCAAAGTTGCATGATGAGTATTTTTAGTGACATGGTTGGAAATTGCATGGAGGTTTTTATGGATGACCTAACTGTTTTTGGATCTTCATTTGATGCATGCTTAATGAATTTAGAAAGAGTGTTGATTCACTGTGAGGAGAAAGAATTGGTTTTAAATTGGGAAAAATTCCATTTTATGGTACCATCCGATATTGTCTTAGGGTATATTGTCTCATCTAAAGGAATAGAGGTTGATCAATCTAAGATTGAGTTAATCTCTAAATTACCTACCCCTAAGACAATAAAGGATATGAGATCTTTCCTTGGTCATGCTGGTTTTTATAGGAGGTTCATACAAAACTTTTCCAACATATCTAGACGTTTATGTGCCCTCCTAGTTAAAGACACCCCATTTGAGTGGACACAAGCTTGTCAAGAAACATTCCAAATACTGATTGGCAAGTTTACTTCCGCACCTATAATCCAGTCACCGGATTGGACCTTACCTTTTGAAATCATGTGTGATGCTATTGACTACACTGTAGGTGCTGTTCTTGGACAACGAAGAGAAGGAAAACCTTTTGTCATTTACTATGCTAGTAAAACTTTAAATAGCACTCAAATGAATTACTCCACCACTGAAAAAGAATTGCTAGTTGTAGTATTTGCTTTGGATAAATTTTGTGCCTATTTAATTGGTTCTCCTATCCTTATTTTTACAAATCATGTAGCCCTCAAGTACCTCCTCACAAAGAAGGATGCTAAGGCAAGACTAATACGATGGATCTTACTCCTACAAGAATTTGACATCACCATCAAAGACAAGAAAAGAGTAGAGAATGTAGTAGCTGACCATCTATCAAGGCTCACTTTTGAGGACACTTGCGATGACATGCTAATCAAGGATGACTTTCCCGATGAGCATTTACTCTCCGTTACTTCTTTACCATGGTTTGATCACATCATAAATTATTTGGCTACAGGTGAGATACCAATGGATTAGAGCGCTCAAGACAAGAGGAAATTGTTATATGAGGTATGTAATTTCTATTGGGATGATCCCTATCTTTTTAAGTGCTGCCCTAACCAAATTTTAAGGTGTTGCATCCCTAATTAAGAGATTGCTAATGTCTTGGAATTTTGTCATTCCCAAGCTTGTGGAGGCCACTTTTCAATGAAAAAAACTGCTGCAAAAATTTTGCAGTGTGGATTTTATTGGCCTACCTTGTTTAAAGATGCAAACATCTATTGTCGCTCATGTGAAAAGTGTCAAAAGTTAGGAGCTGTGTCTCACTGAAATATGATGCCCTTAAACCCTATTTTAGTAATTGAGATCTTTGATTGTTGGGGCATCGATTTTATGGGACCCTTTCTTTCTTCCTTTGGATACCAGTATATAATCATGGTAATAGATTATGTATCTAAGTGGGTAGAGGCAGCAGCTTGCTGAAGCAATGATAATAGGACAGTAATTAAATTTCTTAAAGAAAATGTGTTATCTCGATTTGGTACACCACGTGCTATAATTAGTGATCGAGGTACACATTTTTGCAACCGTTCTTTTGAAGCTTTGATGAAAAAATATGAGGTATTACATAAAATTTCTATTGCCTACCATCCTCAGATTAGTGGACAAGTAGAGCTTGCTAATAGGGAAATTAAACAAATTTTATAAAAAAACGGTTAACCCGGATCGCAAGGATTGGTCTTTGAGACTAGTTGATGCGCTTTGGGCTTACCGTACAGCCTTTAAAACTCCCTTAGGTATGTCACCTTATCGGCTTGTTTTTGGAAAGCCTTGTCACTTACCTATCGAGCTCGAGCATCGAGCTTATTGGGCCATCAAGTCTTTTGATTTTGACATAGGTGAAGCGGGTAAGCTTAGGAAATATGAGTTGACCGAGTTAGAGGAATTAAGAAACGATGCTTATGAAAATTCTAGAATCTATAAGACTAAGATGAAAGTATTCCATGACAAAAACGTTTTGAGGAAAACATTTAAACCCAATGATCGGGTGTTCTTATTTGACTCTAGACTCCATAAGCATCCTAGAAAACTTCGGTCAAGGTCGACCGGTCCTTTCATAATGAAAAGTGTTTTTGAAAATCTGGTGGAAATAAAGGACACTAGAGACGGTCGGACTTTTAAAGTGAAGGGTCAGCGCCTTAAGATTTTGATCGATAGGCAAGATCCGGAGGTGGAAGACATTCCACTTATAGATCCGGTCTATTCACCTTAACTATACCACACAGATACGTTTTTTTTTATTTTTTTATTTGCTTGTTTTGTTTTTAATTAAAGTTTTATTCAATCTTAATTGCTAGTTTTTCTTCTAATTTAATCTAATTTTTAAGGATTCCTTTTTATACCATTTGGCTGACTTTATTTTATTTTTCTCTTTCTTTTTGCAAACCAACACATTTTTCTTGTAGAAAACAGGCCCAGTGCATAGCACCAGGCCCAATTTATCGTTTGTGTTTAGAACCATATATTGTGTTTTCCCTTTTCCTTATTTTCTTTTTCGTCTTTTATTTTTCCATTTATAGTTATTTTTCTCCATTTTATATGCTAACCTAACATATGGTGGGAATCTTAATGGTACACCACAGTTGCTTTCTTTTTGTTGTCTTGTTTTATGTTGTAGATCGAAATTTCAACAAGAGGAATGGCATGCAATTCACCTGTTGGTGCACAATCTTCAGTACCTGTACACTTGTGCTTACAAAGGGAGCTTCCTTTACTTTCTCTTTAACATTGAGGACAATGCTATTTTTAAGTTGGGGGTGGAGGAAACGTATTTCTTTTTCATTAAATTGCTTGGTGTTACCTTCCCTTATGTTTTGTTTTAAGCATGCTTTGTGTTTGCCTTGGATGTAATTCACATGTCAATAATATAAGCTTAATTGAGATAACATATAGCATTTAGAAGTAGTTAAATTTTGTTTCGGTTTGAGAATAATTTAAGTGTCAATCTTGATTTGGTTAGAGACTCTAGTTTGTAGTAAGATTGTATGATTAATCTAAAGCATTTAGAAAAAATTTATGTGTGATTGCCTTGTGAATTCTTTTGCGGTCTCGGCAAGCTCTAGAACTTATTTGATAATCACTTGAGGTGAATTCCTAGAATGCACACTACTTAGGGTTTGATATAGGCCATTTTTGAACTGTTTGAGCCTTTCAAACTTACCATTGCTATATCTATCACTAGTCACCTATTTGAGCCTTGTTTCTTTCAAAAACCCATTTACTCACCCTTATGAGCCTAAAAATATTTTATTCTTACCCTTCTTTTAAAGAGAACTTAGTTGTACACATTTGTTGAGAAGTACTTAAGAGGAGTAAGGATGGAAATATGAAAAACCATAACCCAAGTATATTAAAGAAGATAAGTTGGGGGTTGTGGAAAAGAAAAGAAAAAGAAAATGAAAAATGAGGTGAATGGGTATTTGCCAAAAATAGAAAACAAAACAAAACAAAAAGAGTGAAGTATGGCAAAGAAAGAAGAAAAAGAAAAAGAAAAGTGGTGAATTATCAAGAGATAAGCTTTTATAAAAAATAGTTGAAAGAGTTGGGTGTTGAAGTAAGGTTATCCAGTGCTTAAAAGTGGTTGTGCTTAAAGCTAAGAGATTGAGTTCTTTTACTTGCAAATCCTTCCCATTCTTCCTTAACCTTTACCTTAGCCTAACATTACAAGCTTATTAAAGACCTATTGATCCAATGTAGTGTGATTTTTCTATAATAGTGGAGAGTGATTTAAAAAGTGAGCCTATGGAGCTTGTTTTTGTGATTGATGTCACACAAATTAATTTTTAGAGGCCAAGACTTGTATTCATGAATGTTATGCATAAAATTATCCGAGTGTTCGGATTAATGGATTGTGGTAAGATGGATGATAAGAGTCAATAACGATTTTAAGATTAATGCTTGGATTACTTTTGGACTTAAGTGATATTTAACGATTCTATGTGCTGCGTAGGTTATGTGCAATTTCTGAGACAAAAATGTGAATTGCTCCTTGTTTAACACTAGCATTACTTTACCTTGTTTTGATTCCTATCATAGAATTCATTTCTTGTTTTCACTTGAATTGCTAGGGACTAGCAATAAGCTAGTTGGGGGTTGTGATGAGAGCTATAAAATGCATCTCAACAGTGCTTAATTGTTGGCATTTTAGGGTTGATCTCGGTCTTAATTGCATTTTTCTATGTTAATAACTCTAAAGTGATATTCTTGAATCATTGACTTATTTTCGTGCATTTTCAGGTACTTTAAGTTCAAAAGAAGAGGAAAAGATAGCGTTGCTTGAAGCACTAAGATTCCATGCATATCAAGGTGAAGGAGTGGTTTCGGAGGATAAAATGAAGAGAAACCAAACCAAAAGAGCAAGAAAGAAACTTCAGTGAGAGGTGCACCCTCCAGCCTTGAGAAGAAGAACAATGAGAGGTGCACCGCCCACTAAGGTGAGGCGCACCCTCCAGCCTTGAGAAGAAAACCAAGAGTGAGAGGTGCACCGCCCAATGATGAGGGGTGCAGCACCCACACGATTCCTCCTCTCCGAGTTAGGACCTAATCAGGATTTTAATGACTTTTTAAACCCTGAAACACCCCTAGAACTTTTGTAATATAAATAGGCCACTTAGGGTTTAATAAAGACGGTAATCAAGGTTTGGAAAACTCAAAGAAGTAGCCTCATTCTCCTCCATCAAAGTGTTCAGCCATGAGTTCCATGATGAACTAATCTCTAAGCAAGGCGAAGGGATAAATCCCTAGGTGTAGTTGTTCTTTAATTCCTTTATTAGTTTAGTTGTAATGGGATTTATTGTCAAACATTGTTATGACTTATTATTTAATCTAATTAGAAGATTTTCTTTCAATCCGGTGATTATATCTTTCTCCTTGATATAAGTTTAGTCATGCTTTTCTCATGTCAAGTTTGTTTGGATGTGATTAAGTCCAGTAGACTTATTCTTTAAGGTTTTCCATTACTGCAATATTGTCGTTAAAGATATATTGTCGTTTCTTGATAACTCTATAGTATAGGCCATGTGTGTTTAATCGATAAAGAAGAGTAAGTCATATCAATTACATTAGGGTTTGTATATGAGCTTTAATTGAATATCCACCAATTGCTTGTTTGGGATGTGAAACTTGCAATCGAGATAAGAACAACTGATTAAGATTGGAATAAGGCAACAAGTCTAGGGAGGACTCCCGGAACCTTATTGTTACTCTATTATTATTCTTGATTTACTGCATATTTTGCTCTCAATTACTTCATTATTAAAACTTCATATCTTCTCACTCAATTTTATCGTTTGTGTTTAGGTTTACATCTTTTCTTTTAGTTAACTTGTTTCCCCATGGAATTGACACCCCCAATGTTGTGCTACAACTACTGCGTTACTCTTTGGGCATAATCAAGGACGTAGGCTATTGCCGAACCTCGATAAAAATTGTTGTGTCCTTTCCGTTCTTTGATTTCTGCTTCTGTTTTCGATTCATCTTTACAAGTTATTCTAGACTTGAGTGTTTGGAAGATCACCACCGGGCATCTCCAAGGTGAATTCCAATAATCATTGATCGTGTTCTTGAGATTTAGAAGATGTTGGAAAGTAATTGTGGGTGCTGCATAAATCTGGGATTTTCTCTACAAGATGAATTCAAACTTCATTGTTGAGAAGTTTAATGGAAAGGGAGATTTTGCCCTTTGGAAGCGCAAAATCAAGGCTGTTCTTATGCAACAAAAGGTGGACTTGGCAATTGGAGAAGAAGATGCTTTTCCAGCAAGTACCATGGAGGTCCAGCAGAATGAGATGAAAAAGATGGCATACATCATCATCTTTCTGCACAGGTCGGATAATTTCATAAGGGAGTGCGGAGACTTGGAAGATCTAGCTATCATTTGGAAGAAACTAGATGAGTTGTTTCTTACCAAGACGCTCCCTAATAAGAGGTATCTTCGTAAACGAATCTTTGCTTTTAAAATGGATCCTAATAAAGAGTAGCAAGATAATCTTGATGCTAAGATGAGGAGAGCATCAAGTGGAGAAGGGTTGTTCGTTAGAGGAAGGCCAGTAACTTGGTATGGCAGCAACATACGTGACTACTACCAGGACAAACTAGTAGGTAGAGGAGAAAGCTATGGGAGAGCGCACTCTAAATCTACATTTGGAGGGAAGAGATGCTTCCACTACCATAAGGAGGGTCATTTCAAGAAAGATTGCAAGAAGATGATAAGGGATGAGGGAATAAGCCATACCAAGAATGGAGAGGCTTCGGTTGCCAAGGCAGAACTACAATATGATGTTCTTGTTGTGTGCTCAAATGTGAGCAAGGGGCAAGAAGGCAGCTGGAAATGGATCTTGGATACCAAGTGCACCTATCATATGTGTCCTCATCGGGATTAGTTCAAGAATTTCAAGGAAACCAATGGGGGAAAGGTTTTCTTGGGGAATGATACTTCTTACCAAGTGAGGGGCACGGGAGACATTCAGTTGAGGATGTTTGATGGAGTTACTAAGCTACTTAGGAATGTGAGATATCTTTCGGAGTTGAGAAGAAATTTGATCTCATTGGGGCAGCTAGATTCCATGGGGTACACATATAAAGCAGAGGAAGGAAAGATTAAGGTAACCAAGGGATCTTTGATAGTGATCAAAGCAGCAATGAAGGATGGTCTTTATGATATGATCGGAGACACGAAGATCAAGGATCAAGCAGAAAGCTTGATGGCTGAGATGGATAAGGTAGCCCTGTGGCACAATTGCTTAGTGTTGGTATTTTTCTAAGGTTTAAACATAGTTCAAACATGGTTAAAATCTAAACCAAGGTTGTAAGAATAAATTTCAGCATGTTAAAGGAGTGCACACATGTGTGTGCATCACTTTGGGTGTGTGTGCACACCTCTATTCATCAAGGCAAAAGAGTGCGCACAGGTGTGAGAAGGGTAGCATCAGTGTGTGCCGCACCACTCCTTCACCAGCATCGCACCACCCAGCAAGAAGGTAGTTTGATGGAGGGCAACACTACACCACTCCTTCACCAGCGCTGCACCACCCAGCAAGTGGTGAAAAGGTGCTTTGCCTAGCGCCGCACCGCCCCCTGTTCAGTGCCGCAGCACTAGGCACACTGATGCACACATGGACAACTTGTTTAAGCCTCTTCTTAGGTGTGTGGATGCAAGGTTAAAATGCACAGTACCACTTAAGATTGATGGAGGGCCATGGTTAAGTGGTCATCAAGATCTAAGGGTGGAGATTGACTCTCAAGATTGGACAAGAAGTTGGTGCACTATATAAAGGGTCACCTAGCTTCATTGTCAACACAAGTTTGTGACATACTTTGAGATCAATTGTAAAAAGTGACAAGACACAATACAAGAGGGAATTGTGTGAGAGTGCAAAGACACAAAACATAAGAGGGACTCATTGTAGGGAGGCTGGTTAAAAAGAAGATAGAGTAGTATAGATAGAGAGCTTTGTAATAGTTCTTATCATCTTTTTTCTTCTCTTCTTGGTTTCTTCAAGAACTTGAGGTTTCTTGAAGAGGATTGTTGTAATTGTAAAGAACCATTAATTTAGTGCAGAGAGTTCAGAGGAACTCACGGGGACGTAGGCTATTGTCGAACCTCGATAACAAATCACTTGTCGTCTTTTTTTTTCTTGCTTTCGATTGCTGTATTTCTTTCTACAAGTCATTCGAGACTTGGGTGTTTGGAAGATCACCACCTGGGCATCTTGTCAAGGTGATTTTTAACAGTGGTATCAGAGCTTGCACAGCTGGGTATCAGAGCAAGAACAAGAAGGTTACGGAGTCAAGACTCCAAGAATCAAAGATCAACTTATTAGGTGATTCAAGAACGGAGTAAAGATCAAGATCAGATTATGTTCTTGAGGGTGATTGAAGAACGGTGTTAAGCTCCATCTTTGATCGTGTTCTTGAGGTTGAAGAAAGCATTTGTGGGTATTGCATAAATCTGGGATCTTATCTGCAAAGATGGCTTCAAATTTCCTGGTTGAGAAATTTGATGGAAAATGAGATTTTTCCCTATGGAAGCGGAAGATCAAGGTTGTTCTTATGCAACAGAAAGTGGACTTGGCTATTGGAGAAGATGATATTTTTCCAACAAGTGTCATAGAGGACCAGCAGATTGAGATGAAGAAGATGGCTTACAGCACCATTTTCTGCACATGTCGGATAGTGTCACAAGGGAGTGCGGAGTGCTCGGACTTATGTCTCCAAGGTCGAGCACATGGATTGCTCCACTTATGCTCGTCCCAATAGCCCTAAGGTCAGAGCAGATGGATTGTTCCACTTGTGCTCGGACTCATGTCTCTAGGGTCGAGCACATGGATTGCTCCATGTGTCCTTGGCCCAATATCTCCAAGGTCCGAGCAGATGATTTGCTCCACTTGTGCTCGGACTCATGTCTCTAGGCCTGAGCACATGGATTACTCCACGTGTCCTCGATCCAATATCTCCAAGGTACGATCTGATGGAATGTTCCACTTATGCTTGGACTCATGTCTCCGAGGCGGAGCTAATGAATTGCTCCATGTGTCCTCGGCACAATAGCTCCAAGTTCCGAGCAGATGGATTGCTCTACTTGTGCTCGAACTCATGTCTCTAAGGCCAAGCACCTAGATTGGTCCATGTGTCTTTGGCCCAATAGCTCTAAGGTCCGAGCAGATGGATTGCTCCATATGTCCTCGGCCCAATATCTCCAAGGTCTGAGCAGATGGATTGCTCCAATTGTGCTTGGACTCATGTCTCCAAGGTTGAGCACATGGATTGCTCCACTTGTCCTCGTCCCATTAGCCCCAAGGTCCGAGCAGATAGATTGCTTCACTTGTGCTTTGACTCATGTCTCCAAGGTCGAGCACATGCATTACTCCACATGTCCTCGGCCCAATAGCTCCACGGTCTGAACAGATGGATTGCTCTACTTGTGCTCGGACCTATGTCTCCAAGGTCGAGCACATGGATTCCTCCACTTATCCTTGTCCCAATAGCCCCAAGGTTCGAGCAGATGGATTGCTCTACTTATGCTCTAACTCATGTCTCAAAAGCCGAGCACATGGATTGCTCCACGTGGTCTCGGCCCAATATCTCAAGGTCCATGCAGATGGATTGTTTCACTTATGTTAAGGCTCATGTCTCTAAGGCCAAGCACATGGATTGCTCCATGTGTCCTCGGCCCAATACCTCCTAGGTCCAAGCAGATGGATTGCTCCACTTGTGCTCGGACCCATGTCTCCAAGGTCGAGCATATGGATTCCTCCACTTGTCCTTGTCCTAATAGCTCCAAGGTCTGAGTAGATGGATTGCTCCACTTGTGCTCGAACTCATGTCTCAAAAGCCGAGCACATGGATTGCTCCACGTGTCCTCGGCCCAACAGCTTTAAGGTCCGAGAAGAGGGATTGCTCCACTTGTGCTCGGACTCATGTCTAGAAGGCCAAGAACATTGATTCCTCCACTTGTCTTCGTCCCAATAGCCCCAAGGTCTGAGCAGATGGATTGCTCCACCTGTGCTCGGACTCATGTCTCCACTGTCGAGCACATGGATTGCTCCTCTTGTCCTAGTCCCAATAGCCCTAAGGTCAGAACAGATGGATTGCTCCACTTGTGCTCGGACTCATGTCTCTGAGGCCGAGCATATGGATTGCTCCATGTGTCCTCGGCCCAATAGCTCCAAGGTCCAAGTAGATGGATTGCTCCACTTATGCTCGGACTCATGTCTATAAAGCCGAGCTCATGGATTGCTCCGCGTGTCCTCGGCACAATATCTCCAAGGTTCGAGTAGATGGATTGCTCCACTTATGCTTGGACTCATGTCTCTAAGGCCGAGCACATGGATTGCTCCACGTGTCTTCGGCCCAATAGCTCCAATGTCCAAGCAGATGGATTACTCCATATGTCCGCAGCCCAATAGCTCCAAGGTCCTAGCAGATGGATTGCTCCATATGTCATCGGCCCAATATCTCCAAGGTCCGAGCAGATTAATTGCTCCAATTGTGCTCAGACTCATGTCTCTAAGGCCGAGCACATGGATTGCTCCACTTGTCCTCGTCCTAATAGCCCCAAGGGCCGAGCAGATGGATTGCTCCACTTGTGCTCTGGCTCATGTCTCCAAGGCCGAGCAAATGGATTGCTCCACGTGTCCTCAGTTTAATAGCTCAAAGGTCCGAACAAATGGATTGCTTCACTTATGCTCAGACTTTTATCTCCGAGACCGAGCACACGGATTGCTCTATGTGTCCTCGGCCCAATATCTCTAAGGTCCGTATAGATGGATTGTTTCACTTGAGCTCCGACACATGTCTCTAATGCCGAGCACATTAATTGCTCCACCTATCTTCTGCCTAATAGCCCTAAGGTCCGAGCAGGAGGTTTGCTCCACTTGTGCTCAGACTCATGTCTCCAAGGTCGAGCACATGGATTGCTCCACGTGTCCTCGACCCAATATCTCTAAGGTTCGAGCAAATCGATTGCTCCATTTGTGCTCGGACTCATGTCTCCAAGGCTGAGCATATGGATTGCTCCACGTGTCTTTGGCCCAATAGCTCCAAGGTCCAAGCAGACGGATTGCTCCACTTGTGCTCAGACTCATGTCTCTAAGGTCAAGCACATGGATTGCTCCACTTGTCCTCGTCCCAATATCTCTAAGGTCTGAGCAAATAGATTGCTCCACTTATGCTCAGACTTATGTCTCTAAGGCCGAGCACATGGATTGCTCCATGTGTCCTCGGCCTAATATCTCCAAGGTTCGAGCAGATGGATTGCTCCATTTGTGCTTCGACTCATGTCTTCAAGGCCGAGCACATGAATTGCTCCATATGTCCTTGACACAATAGCTCCATGGTCCGAGCCAACGGATTGCTCCACTTGTGCTCGGACTCATATCTCTAAGGCCAAGCACCTAGATTGCTCCATGTGTCTTCGACCCAATAGCTCTAAGGTCTGAGCAGATAGATTGCTTCATATGTCCTCAGCCCAACATCTCCAAATTCCGAGCAGATAGATTGCTCCAATTGTGCTCGGAATCATGTCTCCAAGGCCGAGCACATAGATTGCTCCACTTGTCCTCGTCCCAATTGCCCCAAGGTCCGAGCAGATGGATTGCTCCACTTGTTATCTGGCTCATGTCTCTAAGGCCGACCACATGGATTGCTCCACGTGTCCTCGGCCCAATAGCTCCAAGGTCTGAACAGATGGATTGCTCCACTTGTGCTCAGGCTTTTGTCTCTGAGACTGAGCACACTGATTGCTCCGTGTGTCCTCGGCCCAAGATCTCCAAGGTCCGTACAGATGGATTATTTCACTTGAGCTCAGACTCATGTCTCTAAGGCTGAGTACATGGATTGCTCCACGTGTCCTCGGCCCAATAGCTCCAAGGTCCGAGAAGAGGGATTATTCCACTTGTGCTCGTACTCATGTCTAGAAGGCCGAGAACATTGATTCCTCCACTTGTCCTCGTCCAAATAGCCCCAAGGTCCGAGCAGTTGGATTGCTCCACCTGTGCTCGGACTTATGTCTCCATGGTCGAGCACATGGATTGCTCCACTTGTCTGTGTCCCAATAGCCCTAAGGTCAGAGCAGATGGATTGCTCCACTTGTGCTCGGACTCATGGATGTAAGGCCGAGCACATGCATTGCTCCATTTGTCCTCGACACAATATCTCCAAGGTCCGAGTAGAAGGATTGCTCCACTTGTGCTTGGACTCAAGTCTCTAAGGCCGAGCACATGGATTGCTCCATAAGTCTTTGGCCTAATAGCTCTAAGGTCCGAGCAGATTGATTGCTCCATATATCCTCAGCCCAATAACTCCAAGGTCCGAGCAGATGGATTGCTCCATATGTCCTCGACCCAATATCTCCAAGGTCCGAGCAGATTGATTGCTCCAATTATGCTCGGACTCATGTCTCCAAGGCCGAGCACGTGGATTGCTCCACTTGTCCTCGTCCCAATAGCCCCAAGGGACAAGCAGATGGATTACTCCACTTATGCTCTGCCTCATGTCTCCAAGGCTGAGCATATGGATTGCTCCACGTGTCCGCAGCCTAATAGCTCCATGGTCTGAACAGATGGATTGCTCCACTTGTGCTCAGACTTTTGTCTCTGCGACCAAGCAAACAGATTGCTCTACGTGTCCTCAGCCCAATATCTCCAAGGTCCGTACAGATGGATTGTTTCACTTGAGCTCAGACTCATGTCTCCAACGCCGAGGACATTGATTGCTCCAACTGTCTTCTGCCTAATAGCCCCAAGGTCCGAGCAGATGATTTACTCCACTTGTGCTCGGACTCATGTCTCTAAGGTCGAGCACATGGATTACTCCACGTGTCCTCGGCCCAATATCTCTAAGGTTCGAGCAGACGAATTGCTCCATTTGTGCTCGGACTCATGTCTCCAAGGCTGAGCACATGGATTGCTCCACGTGTCTTTGGCCCTAATAGCTCCAATGTCCAAGCAGATGGATTGCTCCACTTATGCTCGGACTCATGTCTTAAAGGTCAAGCACGTGGATTGCTCCACTTATTCTCGTCCCAATATCTCCAAGGTCCGAGCAAATAGATTGCTCCACTTCTGCTCGGACTTATGCCTCTGAGGTCGAGCACACGGATTACTTCATGTGTCCTCGGCCCAATAGCTTCAAGGTCCGAGAAGATGGATTGCCCCACATGTGCTCGGACTCATGTCTCTAAGCCCAACCACATGGATTACTCCATGTGTCCTCGATCCAATATCTCCATAGTACGAGCTGATGGATTGTTCCACTTGTGCTTGGACTCATGTCTCCGAGGTCGAGCACATGAATTGCTCCATGTGTCCTCGACACAATAGCTCCAAGGTCTGAGCAGATAGATTGCCCCACTTGTGCTCGGACTCATGTCTCTAAGGCCGAGCACCTGGATTGCTCCACATGTCTTCGACCCAATAGCTCCAAGGTCCAAGCAGATGGATTGCTCCATATGTCCTCGGCCCAATATCTCCAAGGTCCGAGCAGATGGATTGCTCCAATTGTGCTCGGACTCATGTCTCCAAGGTCGAGCACATGGATTGCTCCACTTGTCCTCGTCCCAATAGCCCCAAGGTCCAAGAAGATGGATTGCTCCACTTGTTTTATGGCTCATGTCTCCAAGGCCGACCACATGGATTGCTCCATGTGTCCTCGGCCCAATAGCTCCAAGGTCCGAATAGATGGATTGCTCCACTTGTGCTCAGACTTTTGCCTCCGAGACCCAGTACATGGATTGCTCCATGTGTCCTCGGCCCAATATCTCCAAGGACTGTACAGATGGATTGTTTCACTTGAGCTCAGACTCATGTCTCCAAGGCCGAGCACATGGATTGCTCCACCTGTCTTCTGCCCAATAGCCCCAAGGTCCGAGCAGATGGTTTGCTCCACTTGTGCTCGGACATATGTCTCCAAGGTCGAGCACATGGATTGCTCTACGTGTCCTCGGCCCAATATCTCCAAGGTTCGAGCAGATGGATTGCTCCATTTGTGCTCGGACTCATGTCTCTAAAGCTAAGCACATGGATTGCTCCATGTGTCTTCGGCCCAATAGCTCCAAGATCCAAGCAGATGGATTGCTCCACTTATGCTCAGACTCATGTCTTCAAGGTCGAGCACATGGATTGCTCCACGTGTCCTCGGCCTAATATCTCCAAGGTTCGAGCAAGTTGATTGCTCCACTTGTGCTCGGACTCATGTCTCCAAGGCTGAGCACATGGATTGCTCCACTTGTCCTCGTACCAATAGCCCCTAGGTCAGAGCAGATGGATTACTCCACTTGTGCTAGGACTTATGTCTTCGAGGCCGAGCACATGGATTGCTCCATGTTTCCTCGGTCTAATATCTCAAAGGTCCGAGCAGATGGATGGCTCCACTTATGATCGGACTAATGTCTCCAAGGTCGAGCACATGGATTGCTCCACGTGTCCTTGGCCCAATATCTCTAAAGTTCGAGCAGATTGGTTGCTCCACTTATGCTCGGACTCATGTCTCCAAGGCTGAGCACATGGATTGCTCCACTTCTCTACGGCCTAATAACTCCAAGGTCCGAGAAGATAGATTACTCCACTTGTGCTCGGACTCATGTCTCTAAAGCTAAGCACATGGATTGCTCAATGTGTCTTCGGCCCAATAGCTCCAAGGTCCGAGAAGATGGATTGCTCCACTTGTGCTCGGACTCATGTCTCTAAGCCCAACCACATGGATTACTCCACGTGTCCTCGATCCAATATCTCCATAGTACGAGCTGATGGATTGTTCCACTTGTGCTTGGACTCATGTCTCCGAGGCCGAGCACATGAATTGCTCCATGTGTCCTCGACACAATAGCTCCAAGGTCTGAGCAGATAGATTGCCCCACTTGTGCTCGGACTCATGTCTCTAAGGCCGAGCACCTGGATTACTCCACATGTCTTCGACCCAATAGCTCCAAGGTCCAAGCAGATGGATTGCTCCATATGTCCTCGGCCCAATATCTCCAAGGTCCGAGCAGATGGATTGCTCCAATTATGCTCGGACTCATGTCTCCAAGGTCGAGCACATGGATTGCTCCACTTGTCCTCGTCCCAATATCCCCAAGGTCCAAGAAGATGGATTGCTCCACTTGTTTTATGGCTCATGACTCCAAGGCCGACCACATGGATTGCTCCATGTGTCCTCGGCCCAATAGCTCCAAGGTCCGAATAGATGGATTGCTCCACTTGTGCTCAGACTTTTGCCTCCGAGACCCAGTACATGGATTGCTCCATGTGTCCTCGGCCCAATATCTCCAAGGACTGTACAGATGGATTGTTTCACTTGAGCTCAGACTCATGTCTCCAAGGCCGAGCACATGGATTGCTCCACCTGTCTTCTGCCCAATAGCCCCAAGGTCCGAGCAGATGGTTTGCTCCACTTGTGCTCGGACACATGTCTCCAAGGTCGAGCACATGGATTGCTCTACGTGTCCTCGGCCCAATATCTCCAAGGTTCGAGCAGATGGATTGCTCCATTTGTGCTCGGACTCATGTCTCTAAAGCTAAGCACATGGATTGCTCCATGTGTCTTCGGCCCAATAGCTCCAAGATCCAAGCAGATGGATTGCTCCACTTATGCTCAGACTCATGTCTTCAAGGTCGAGCACATGGATTGCTCCACGTGTCCTCGGCCTAATATCTCCAAGGTTCGAGCAAGTTGATTGCTCCACTTGTGCTCGGACTCATGTCTCCAAGGCTGAGCAAATGGATTGCTCCACTTGTCCTCGTCCCAATAGCCCCTAGGTCAGAGCAGATGGATTACTCCACTTGTGCTAGGACTTATGTCTTCGAGGCCGAGCACATGGATTGCTCCATGTTTCCTCGGCCTAATATCTCAAAGGTCCGAGCAGATGGATGGCTCCACTTATGATCGGACTAATGTCTCCAAGGTCGAGCACATGGATTGCTCCACTTGTCCTTGGCCCAATATCTCTAAAGTTCGAGCAGATTGGTTGCTCCACTTGTGCTCGGACTCATGTCTCCAAGGCTGAGCACATGGATTGCTCCACTTGTCTACGGCCTAATAACTCCAAGGTCCGAGAAGATGGATTGCTCCACTTGTGCTCGGACTCATGTCTCTAAAGCTAAGCACATGGATTGCTCAATGTGTCTTCGGCCCAATAGCTCCAAGGTCCGAGAAGATGGATTGCTCCACTTGTGCTCGGACTCATGTCTCTAAGCCCAACCACATGGATTACTCCACGTGTCCTCGATCCAATATCTCCATAGTACGAGCTGATGGATTGTTCCACTTGTGCTTGGACTCATGTCTCCGAGGCCGAGCACATGAATTGCTCCATGTGTCCTCGACACAATAGCTCCAAGGTCTGAGCAGATAGATTGCCCCACTTGTGCTCGGACTCATGTCTCTAAGGCCGAGCACCTGGATTGCTCCACATGTCTTCGACCCAATAGCTCCAAGGTCCAAGCAGATGGATTGCTCCATATGTCCTCGGCCCAATATCTCCAAGGTCCGAGCAGATGGATTGCTCCAATTGTGCTCGGACTCATGTCTCCAAGGTCGAGCACATGGATTGCTCCACTTGTCCTCGTCCCAATAGCCCCAAGGTCCAAGAAGATGGATTGCTCCACTTGTTTTATGGCTCATGTCTCCAAGGCCGACCACATGGATTGCTCCATGTGTCCTCGGCCCAATAGCTCCAAGGTCCGAATAGATGGATTGCTCCACTTGTGCTCAGACTTTTGCCTCCGAGACCCAGCACATGGATTGCTCCATGTGTCCTCGGCCCAATATCTCCAAGGACTGTACAGATGGATTGTTTCACTTGAGCTCAGACTCATGTCTCCAAGGCCGAGCACATGGATTGCTCCACCTATCTTCTGCCCAATAGCCCCAAGGTCCGAGCAGATGGTTTGCTCCACTTGTGCTCGGACACATGTCTCCAAGGTCGAGCACATGGATTGCTCCACGTGTCCTCGGCCTAATATCTCCAAGGTTCGAGCAAGTGGATTGCTCCACTTGTGCTCGGACTCATGTCTCCAAGGCTGAGCACATGGATTGCTCCACTTGTCCTCGTCCCAATAGCCCCTAGGTCAGAGCAGATGGATTACTCCACTTGTGCTAGGACTTATGTCTTCGAGGCCGAGCACATGGATTGCTCCATGTTTCCTCGGCCTAATATCTCAAAGGTCCGAGCAGATGGATGGCTCCACTTATAATCGGACTAATGTCTCCAAGGTCGAGCACATGGATTGCTCCACGTGTCCTTGGCCCAATATCTCTAAAGTTCGAGCAGATTGGTTGCTCCACTTGTGCTCGGACTCATGTCTCCAAGGCTGAGCACATGGATTGCTCCACTTGTATACGGCCTAATAACTCCAAGGTCCGAGCAAATAGATTGCTCCACTTGTGCTCAAACTCAAGTTTCTAAGGTCGAGCACATGGATTGGTCCACGTGTCGTCGGGCCAATAGCTCCAATGTCCGAGCAGATGGATTGCTCCAATTGTGCTCGGACTCATGTCTCTGAGGCTGAGCACATGGATTGTTTCACTTGTCCTCGGTCCAATAGCTCCATGGTCTGAGTAGATGGATTGCTCCACTTGTGCTCAAACTCATGTCTCCAAGGTCGAGCACATGGATTGCTCCACGTGTCCTCGGCCCAATATCTCCAAGATTCGAGCTGATGGATTGCTCCACTTGTGCTCGGACTCATGTCTCCAAGGCTGAGCACATGGATTCTTCCACATGTCTTCGGCCCAATAGCTCCAAAGTCCGAGCAGACGGATTGCTCCACTTGTGCTCGGAATCATGTCTCTACAGTCAAGCACATGGATTGCTCCTTATGTCCTCGGCCCAATATCTCCAAGGTCCGAGCAGATGGATTGCTCCACTTGTGCTCGGCCCAATAGATCTATGGTCTGAGCAGATGGATTGTTCTACATGTGCTCAAACTCATGTCTCTAAGGCCGAGCACATGGATTGGACCACGTGTGCTCGGCCCAAGAGCTCCAATGTCCGAGCAAATGAATTGCTCCAATTGTGCCCGAACTCATGTCTCCGAGGCCGAGCACATGAATTGTTCCACTTATCCTCAGCCCAATAGCTCCAAGGTCTGAGTAGATGGATTGCTCCACTTGTGCTCGGACTCATGTCTCTAAGGCCGAGCACATGGATTGCTCCACTTGTCCTTGTCCCAATAGCCCCAAGGTCCGAGCAGATGGATTGCTCCACTTGTGCTCGGACTTTATGAGAGTCATGAAATGCTTTTCAACAGTGGTTAATTGTTAGTATTTTAGGATTGATCTGCACTTTTATGTGTTAATAACTCTAAAGTAATATTATTGGACCACTGACTTATTTCAGTGCAATTTTCAGGTACTTTGAGTTTAAAAGAGAAAAAGAAGCGATAATTGCTTAAAAGGCCAAGATCCCATGCTTATGGAAGAACAAGATGGACTGCTGCCTATACTGCGATCGAGCACACAAGTAGTGCGATCGAGCGCACATCCCACATCGACCAAGAAGTACTCCGCAGCACAACTGCGATCTAGTGCACAACTAGTGCGATCGAGTGCACATCCCACATCGACCAAGAGTACTCTGCAGCGCAACTGCGATCAAGCGCGAAAATCTGCGATCGAGGGCACTAAGGCTGCAATCGAGTGCACTTGGGCAGTATCCCACATCGGTTAGTAAACACATAGCACTCCGGGAGTTTGGCTATATAAGACCCACTCCACTTCAGCTTTAAGGCATCAATCGGAGCTCATCTGAAATCATGAGAGAGTGAATCCAGAGGGCCTTTAGGAGCAATCCAGAGGGCCTTTAGGAAATATCCAAAGTATAATTTTGGAGGACAAGCTGAGGAATTGCCGAAGCTTTCGCTACCAAGGAGGAGATGATCGTTGAGAGGCTGGAGGCAACTCAAGGAAGTATGAGCTCCATGGCCGGCTAGTCTCTAAGCAAGGCGAAGGGATTAATCCCTAGGTGTAGTTGTTCTTATTTTCCTTAATTTGATTCAGTTGTAGTTTGGTATTATTTTCATTAAATATTATTATGTTTTATTCTTTAATTTAATTAGTAGATTTTTATTAGTCCGGTGATTGCATGCTTCTTTTCCATATAAGTCTAGATATGCTCTTCTTATGTGTATTTGTTTGGGTGTGATTGAGTCCGGTAGATCTCTTTTATAGATTTGTCCATTGCTGCGATATTGTCATGTAGATATACTGTCGTCTCTTAATAATTTATAAGTTAGGTCATATGTGCTTGAAAGTAAAGAGTAATTCATATCAGTTACATTAGGGCTTGTATATGTGCTTTAATTGAATATTTTTCGATTGCCTGTTTGGGATGTGAAACTTGCAAATTATACTTCGGATTAGTCCTAAAGGCCCTCTGAATTCACTCTCTGATGATTTCAGATGAGCTCCGATTGATGCCTTAAAGCTGAAGTGGAGTGGGTCTTATATAGGCAAACTCCCGGAGTGCTATGTGTTTACTAACCGATGTGGGATACTGCCTGAGTACACTCGATCGCAGCCTTAGTGGGCTCGATTGTATGTGCGCTCCATTGAAGATTTTCGCTCTCGATCGCAGTTGCGCTGCAGAGTACTCTTGGTCGATGTGGGACATGCACTCGATCGCACTACTTGTGCGCTCGATCGCAGTACAAGTAGCAGTCCATCTTGTTCTTCCAGAAGCATGGGATCTTGGCCTTTTAAGCAACGGTCGCTTCTGTTTCTCTTTTAAACTCAAAGTACCTGAAAATTGCACTGAAATAAGTCAGTGGTCCAATAAAATTACTTTAGAGTTATTAACTCATAAAAGCGCAATAAAGACCAAGATCAATCCTAAAATGTGTTCTGAGTTTTAATTTACTCGCAAGCGCACGAGTTGTTTGCAGTATAGCGTTGTGCAAGTGCGTGGTCGAATCCACAGGGAATTGCGTTGTGAAAATATAATTTTTAATCTAAACTAACTCTATCTTAACCTAGTTCCGAATTTTGAATGATA